>APFE030635555.1:0-17776 GCA_000404065.3 Pinus taeda
GATGAAACCATCATAGCAATGCTATCCATTTTCTCCCCAGGGATGCCTCCTGCTGTACATTATGACTTTGCTACTTTTATTGCCAATAAGATTCATGAGCAATTAATGAATCTGGAGAGGGAAAAGGTGTTTAAATACACCAGGTACATATATCACTTATTCTTATTCTATCAGCCTGATGCCTTCCCTGTCCCTCTAAAGAAGCTAGATGCCCAGGGACGCCCAAGGTCGGTTGTATTTTGGACTTCAGTTTGCCATATTCTGCCTTATTCACCCTACACCTACTGTGAATTTATTGATCTGTTCATTCATCCAGCTATGACATTGTTGTTGGGTGCCCCTCCCCCAAGATTGACAGATGAAATGCAGAGAATCCTTCAACTCTCTAAGGCATACAACATTGGTGATTGGTACTTCTACCAACACCATACAGTAATCAGAGTATATGGCTGTGAGCTGAGTCCCTATAGGCTGCCAAAATATGTACCTATGAGACTCTTTGCCTTAGAGTACTTCGGGCAGTTTGGAAATGCAGACTTTGTCCATTTCCAAGCTAAAAACAAGAAGGTGCAGCTAAAAGTAAGAAATCAGCTGGGTCCCTTCTTGTACAATAAGAAGGAAGAAGGGTGGAAGGAAGCTGATAGGATTCTAGAGACCCTCAGACTTCAGACCAGTTTCAAGTGGGTGCCTTATGACCCTAATCACTTCATTTCCCTTAGGAGGATAAAGTATAAATTGGGTGGCTATGTCCATGTGAAAATCCATCATGTTGAGAAGTATGCCAATGCCCTAAGCTGGGAAGAAGGCACATTAGAAGAGCCAATTAGCAAAGAAGAAATGCTAAGAAGAGAAACTAGCAATATTGAGAAAGAGGCTGACTTGGAACATTGCAGGCAGGTTTCTTCCTCCTGTCAGAGGCAAATTGGAGCAACTGCCTCATCTTCCACAGCCCAGCAGCAAGTAGCCGGAGTTGCCCAACAAGAAACAAATAAAGGCAAGGGCAAGCAGGTGGAGCAGGAACAATCACCTCCTACAACAGAGCAACAAACAGAGCAGCAGATAGAAAAGGAGGTTGAACAGCAGCAAGAATAGCAACAAGAACAACAACAAGAACAGTAACAAGAGCCTCAAGAAGAGGGGCAGCCTATGCAGCAAGAACAAATAGCTGAGGCCCCAGCACCTACTGAGCAACAGGCTCAACAGAACATGCCTTCTGGGCAAGAAAAGATGGTGGAGACCTCAGTGCTCCAAACTCCACAAAAGGTGGAAAAAGGAAAGAAGAGGGACAGAGAGCAGGAGACCCCCCTTACAACGTCCACTAATCAAGGGGAGAAAAGGTAGAGATTAAATCCCCTCTCTAAAGAAGAAATTCTTATGGGGCAATCGGTGATAATGGGCCCACCAAGCATGGAGTTATCTGCTAGTTCCTTTCAACAGGAACAAGAGAGAAATCTTGGAGGAGAGGTCAGCTCCTCAACCCATCAAAGAAAAGCAGAGGTGAGCATCAAGCAACAGTTCACTGATATCAAGAGAAGAAATGAGCCACTCAGGCTCCAAATATACAATCAGTTGCTAAAGATGGCCCCCACAAATCAGCAGAGGCTCATGGCAGCCAATGACATGTCAGAAGGAAAAATGACCATGAGTCATTTCAGGCCCACCACAGTGCAGCCACAGTCAGCTACAGATTACATAAGAACCAACCTGGAGTTCTTGCAAAAGACATTCACCCTATGGACCAAATAGAACTCCATAAGCAAACGGGTGAAATGGTCTATGCAACGTTGCCAGACAAGACAATGTTGGCAAAAAGGCTAGAGAACAGCCTAAATAATACAACTGCCCAATTAGAGTCGGAGAAAGCATCCTCCTTGGCCAAAGACAACAGGATCAAGTCTTTGGAAGATATAATTATAGAGTTGGGGCATGACCCCAAGGATCCCAAAGTCATACAATCACTGCTGAAGATAAGGGATGCAGACTTGGTAGCCCTAAGAAAGAAAGTAAATCTCCCAGCAACCATTCACCCCCAAACAAAAGAGGTTGCTCAGTAGAAGCAAGAACAAGAAATAGCTACATTGCTAGTAGAACGGCACAAGCAACTAGTGCAGACAGAAGGGAGGCTAGAAGACACTGAGGCTGCACTACACGCAGCCCTACATCAGAAAGAGGGAGGTCAGACTTCTCAGCCCCTTCGACAGGTTATTAACCTTGAGGAGCCTCCAAAGATCACTCCTCCTCCCACAGAAGTAGCAGCAACACCATCAACAGCAGCAACAACACCATCAACATCAACAGCAACAGCGTCTACAGAGCAGGCTCCAAGCCTGGACATGCAGAAATTGTTAAATGAGGTCCAGGCCCTAGAGGCCGAGATGACAGAACTGAATGGAGCCAAGGATGAGTTGGCCAAGCTAAATGAGAAATATGATAAATCAAAGCAGAATGTGGCTGAGAAAGGGAGAGAAATAAAAACTCTCAAGGAAAGTATAAAAGAGCTGGAGAAGGAGCTCACCCTTGACAAAGTGGTGGGTGAGATCAGAAGAGTTTTGTGGACCCACATTGGCCAATCAATAATGGACCAATGGCAATACATTGAAACCATTCATGAGCAAATGGAGCTCATAGGCAAAGTGCAAAGGGAAGTGCATAGAGCAAGAGCATCTCTAGGCAGTATGCCTGAGGTAGCCAACAGATTGATCAATGTGCTCAATAACCGGACAGGTCCTCAGCTGGCAGCAATTGGGATCACCAGCAAGACGGAGACTATCCAGCTAGTTAAGAGGGTCCTCACACTGAAAAGCCTGGTACAGACATTGGACAGAAGGAGCCAAGATATACAAATAGAGGTAAACAGGTTCATGGATAAATTTGCTGCATTACACGGCAGAGGTCTCCCCAGCTTACTCAACAGTGCAGGAAAACTTCTATCACATGAAGTTTATGCAAAGATGGTGAACACATTTGCCACAAATCAGATCAGCCAAGGATCAAGCAGCTCACAGGAAACAGGGCCAACTCTGGGCAAAGTCTATATGACAGAATAGAGAATCTGTTTTTTATTATGAATGAGATTAACCATCTATTTGAAACGCCTCTGAATTTCTACAAATACACAGAGGCAGATGAGACCATGGATGCAATTTTGAGGCATCGATTTCCTACGCAGGATTGGTGGGCCTCCATGATACAATTATTATTATAAACAAGAGGCTGCATCTGAATTTTTTCATCAAAATATATAAGTCATCACCTTCAGAAAGTGTGATACACATACTATGACAGAAAGGTGGAATGAGCCACCTCAGCATGAAGATTCAACCACCAAAAACAGCAACGACAGCTACAAGTAGTAGGGCCGAGAAAAAGCTTCAGCATGACAGAGCATAAAGACACATCATTCACATCAATCAGCATTAAAGCAGAAACGCTCAACTGACTCACCCTCTTCCAAAGGTCAAGAAGAGGCCTGATAGCATTAAAGACCATTTATCTTACACTCAGACTAGCAATAACTTTCTTCTCTGATATTTGTAAAGTTGGTGAGCACAGTTAATGTATCAAATGACTCAGCATTGAGATATTTTGTAAAACCTATTGTATATATTCCCCCTCGCATGCACTTCCAAGGGGTGGGTGTATTATTGTTTTTTGGTTGTTTCCCTTCTGAAGAACTGATAACTCGGCTGTAACTTTGAGAAGGATGTGATAAATAAATCTTGGAGTTTACAGGAACTGAGTCTTACTGGTGCATGTTGTGATTGGAACCATTGAATGCTATAGGATTCTAGTGCTATGACTTGATATAATAAGTGTTTCTCTATCTCTGTTAATTTTTCTGTTATTTGTTTTAACTCATCCCTCTCACATGTTGTTCTGAATCTAGGAAATAACGAAAAAGAATAGCTCAGGATTTGTCCATGGAGACACCCTGATCTCAATCTAATTTCACTATAAATGTTTTTCATAACTTTCAGCTGTTTAAATTGGAATTCTTAATTGCTCCAATAAGATCTGAATACCTCACAGTCACTATTTGGTAATTCATTTATGCTACTAAGTAGGGATTGTCGTTCAAATTGATATCACACTGTTGGTAACTCCATATCTCATTGTTTCACTCACTAAATTGGAAATTATATTAACAATAGCCATCTAGCCTTGCAGCAAATTTTCTCCATCACAGGCACCAGAACTATCTCATTTTTCTGACTCCATATGCCCAATGGATTAGCATCTTCTGAACTCTTCATGCCCTTCTTACAACAAAATTTCATCAACCAAAGCCTCAAACAGGAAACTGAAACTTTAAACTAGCCCAAGATACTCACAAAGCATAGCTGAAACTTAAAGAGAGAGCCCTCTCTGATTATAGATAGACTAGGATCTATAATCCAATGGTTGGTTAGTGGTTACCCCGGCTGTATTCTCTTGGGAGTCATAGGGAAAAACCTGGGTGTTAACACCTAGATAACCCTCCACTTTGTTTCTCCTTGATTATGTTTTCAATCATAGAACATTTGGGAATGCACAATTTTTTACCTTTAAACAATAAACCTCATTGGATAAGATAATCGAAGCACTGGATTCTATTATGAACTACTAGATTTTGTACAACTGCATAAATATCTTCAAATTCTACATCATCTTTATACATATCAACCATTTCTTCAAATCCTATAACAGCAACTCTTAATTATTGCACAATGAAACTTACCCTTCTTAGAGCATCAACAACTTTGTTCAACTTACCACTTGTATGTTTTATGACAAAGTGAAAGTCTACAAAAATTTTGGTTGGTCGTTTATGAACTGTAATGCATGATTATCACAATACAATACAAACTCTTTTGGTAGTAAATAATGCTTCATTTTTTTAAAGCTTGCACAATAGCATAAAATTATTCATCATAAGAATAATATCTCTTCTTAGCTTCATTTAGTTTCTCACTAAAGTATTTTATTGGTCTCTGTTCCTGACTTAAAACTACTCCAATTGCAAATCTACTAGCATCAATTTCAACTTGAAAAACTTTTCCAAAATCACGCAAAGCTAAAACTAGTTTTTCCGTAGTTTTCTTCTTCAACAACTTAAAATTTCAGTCTTCTACTTCTGTCTACTTGAATGGTTGATTAGTCTCTTTGATTGTTTCAATAATTGGTGCACAAATTTGACTAAAAGTTCTGATAAATTTTCTATAAAAACTTTCAAGACCATGAAAGCTTCTTACCTCAAATATGTTTCTTGAAATAGGCCAGTTCCAAATTTCTTGGACTTTCTCTGGATCCATGTTTAGACCTTCTTTAGAAACTACAAACCCCAAATAGATTAATTCTTCTTTCATGAAATTACATTTCTTCAGATTTATCAGTAGTTTCCCTTTCTGCAGAGTTCTTAGAACCAACTTAATATGCTCCAGATATTCTTCTTTGCTTGTACTGAAAAATAGAATATCATCAAGATAAACAGTGACAAACATTCATGCATATTCCTTCAAGACTTCATTCGCCAATCTCATGAATGTCCTGGGTGCATTAATGAGTCCAAAAGGCATCACTAACCACTCATACAATGCATAGTTTGTTTTAAATGCAGTCTTCCATTCATCTCCTTCTCTAATCCTTATTTGATGGTATCCACTATTAAGATCTATTTTAGTAAAATACTTTGACCCACTTAAACAATCCATCAAATCATCCATGTGTGGTAAAGGAAATATATACCTGATATTAATCTTGTTTATGGCTTTGGAATCAGTACACATACACCATTCACCTCCTTTCTTTGGACTGAGTACTGTTGGTACAACACATGGACTAAGACTCTCTCTGATTAATCCCTTAGCCACCAATTCTTGCACTTGTCTTTGAACTTATGCATTCTCTTGAGGAGTTAACCTGTATGCTTCTTTATTTGGAAAACCTACTGTAGGTATTAGATCAATGTGCTGACTAATACTCCTGATTGGTGGTAATTCATTTTGTAGCTCATCCACAATAATATCAACAAAATCACTAAACAAAGTTTTGTATTCTTCAGATAAATCATCTAAGTTTGTGGAAGTCAAAATTACCTTAGGTCTCCTTATGATATCAAAATGTATATGTTCATCCTTCTTGACTTCTTGCAGTAATTCTTTCCCACTTATCAGTATAACACTGTTTCCAGACGCTTCTTTGTATGCTTCACTCTTCAATGGAAGCAATGTATGTTTATTCCCATCCTTTTGTAGAGTATAAGTGTTTCTTCTGCCATCATGTATATCTTTATGATCAAACTGCCAATGTCTTCCCAGCAATACATGGCATACATCCATTAGCATTACATCACATAATACCACATCCTTATAAGTACCAATCTAGATTTATACCTTGCACTATTCTATCACAATAAGTTGATATTATTTTTGCAGCCATGATACTTTGTAAGGAGTAGGGTGTATTGTTTTCACTAATCCTAACTTGTCCACCATTTCTGTAGAAACTAGGTTATTAGAGCTTCCACTGTCAATTATCACTTTACAACAGTTTCCTTTGCACTTCCATGTAGACCTAAATAAACTCTTTCTATGAGCTGGTTCTCCTGTCTCTTTCTCTCCTTTAAGCAATACCCTTTTCAAAAACAAAGATTCTCCCATTTCAAGTGATTCTTCCTTAGTTGAAATTTGAGTTTTTTATTCCTTTGCCTCGGCCACATTCACATTCCAATGACTTGTTGCTTTATTATGAGGACAATCCCATGATCCATGTCCCCATTCTCCACATGTATAACACTGAATTTCGCTTCCTTGACCTCTTCCTCTAGGTGCAATCTTCCTCCACTAAAGTCTCCTCTATGTGGTGGTCTCCTACTTGAACCTCTTGCTCCACCCTGAGGGTGCTAAAATCTTGATCTAGTAGTTGCTCTACCTCTCACTAAACTTTTCTCTCTATTCCTCTGATTTTTTTTTCTCAACATCTTCTCCTCTACTTTCAAAGCTTCTTGATAGGCATCTTCGATTGTCTTCATACTCAGCAAGATTATTTCATCCTGTATGTCACATCTCAAGCCACTGACGTATCTGGATACCTTTTCTATGTCACCCTTTGCATGTATTGCTCTAATGTTCAACTTATAAAATTCTTTTGTATATTCATTGACAGTCACCCCCTTTTGTCTCAAATTCTATAACTGTCTGAAAATATTTCACTGATAATATTTTGGCATAAATTTACCTTTCAACCTACTCACCATTTTATCCCATTTTTTGATCTTGGACTTCCCCTTCCTTGCTCTGCATGTTTATAGTTCATCCCACGAGATAGTTGAATGACCCTTTAATCTGCTAACTGCAAACTTCACTTTATTTTTGTCATCAACCTCCTCATAGTCGAATTACTTGTCCAATGAATTGGTCTAGTCCATCAACTCTTGTACATTGAGATTCCCATCATACAAAGGTATTTCCACCTTTGGTTTTCCACTTACTTTGGCCAACATTTTAATAACTTTGGTGGCCTCACTCTCACCCTCTTCTTATTCCTTAGAATATTCCTCTATAGCACTAGAATCTCCTTCATCAAGTGGTCTCCTTTGACCAATTTCCATTGTCTCCATCCTTGTACGCAAATTTCGAATCTCTTCCAGCAAAACTATATTTTCTACAAGTCTCCCCCGACCTATGCCAACTCCTCTCCTAGGTGGCATGTTTACTGCAATAGACTTAATCCTTGAACTCTGATACCAAATGATGTGGATGGTTACCAAAATTGATGTGGTAGTATATAGTTACACTAATGGTTCACTTAAAAACTAATCAGCTACATGTTAGTAAGATTATGTATGTGTATTTCCTCCTCAGGGTCTTGCTAAGCTAACCGATCACCACCGGTCCCACTTTGTCTTTTCCACTCCTGAGCGCTTCAATCTGCACTATTGATTTGTTTACCAAATCCTACAAATATCGTGATGTATCGTGCACCAACTAGACTGACTGATCTCCACCATCGATCTATCCCATCCAATCTAACGGCTACCACGCAATATCGCGCACTGTCTAGCATGGTTGTTATCAGGTTGAGAGCACGCGAGAAAAGTGGTTTTCCCATGCTATGTGTCACTAGCTTAGGTTAATCACATGAATTGCAGAAATACAATTTACCATTCTTTAAGCATGCAAGATACCACTTACCACTTGAGAATATTACTCAAGTTATTAATAAGCACTCTTAATAAATAGTTTTAAGGAAGGTTTAATGCTTAAGCCGAGAATAACTCTTAATGCTAACTGACAATGACTTATCAATAAAAATGTATAAACATAAAATAATACCCGATTAGGTTCCAGAACGTCGATATACAGATTCAAGAGAAATTCTACACCAAGAATAACACGCAACACCACACTCAATCAACTATTGAATAACATAAAAATTACATAGTCTTGGCCCTCTCGGCTTGATTACAACAATTTTTTTGACCTCTGTTTCACTCGCAAACCCTATCTTTCTCCCTCAATTTCTCATTTACTCACTCTCCTATTCCACTCCAATCTATCATTACATTTTTTTTCATTTCTTTTATGGATGAAATACTATCCTAACAACATTGACAACTCAATCTCTATTTTTATCATCTCAACTATTAAATCCCTATTCTCAAGCTTTGATACACACCTATCCTAACACTTATCTCTTGTTCTAAAAATAATACAATGATTTAATTGTTACAATAATTGAAATAAGGATCAATTTGAGAGATCCAACCCTCTCTACTAAAACTAATTTTGACCATTCAGGTCAATAAAATTCATCTCTTGTTAGCCACAACATGTGAACATACAATTACAATGTTGAATAAGTCTGGATGCTCCTGCATCAGAAAAGGAAAAAATATGACATGAGAATTACTTCACAACATTGGTGAGGAACTCATCAATTCAGTGCTAGCTACGATGATATCAGATCTTTTCTCCCCCTCTCAATAATGATGTCATTGAAGATCATCAGCTAGAATATTTGAGTTTAAACAATAAAGGTAAACCATGTTATTTACACAATCAGATTAAATTAGAATAGCTTGCCTTGGTGATTTTGTAGGAAACAAAGTTTTGAATGACTAAATTGGGTGGAATAGGCACTCACTTCTCAAGGGGTTGTGTAGATATATCTCTTGATTCTAAGGTTACTCTGGGTGGAATGGAAATTTTATGCAATTAGATGGAAGTTATTTTCCAAGATTAGCTACTTAGTCCTTGCATTTTGACTGGTTGATTTCATTATCTTGGTTCAAAAGACATAGTAAGCTTGACAACAGTGTATGGTCCTCATGTGGATGGGGAGAAATTGTTTCTTATGGCAAATATACATGGACATAGAAGTATAATTGGATATTCGGTATGGACACTTGGAGGGGATTTCACCTAATCTAGAATATGAATGGATAAAAGGGTGTGATCGGAAAGTTAGATTCAAAATCAACCTCTTTTGTAGATTTTTTGGAGAAATTATATTTTGTAGACATGCCAAACATTAATGGTACTTTTACTTGGAATAATAAACATGGAGGCAAACATCAGGTGGTGAGTCACTTGAATTATTTTTTGATTTTTGAGTCAGTTATGGAAAATGATGTCTTGATTGAAGCGACGATTCTTCCCTATCTCAGTTCTGACCATTGGGCCGTTAGATTAGTGTTAGATATTAAGGAAGCCCCAAGGAATATACCTTTTTTTATTTGATTTAGGTTCCATAATTTGTAGACAAATAAAAGGTATGGTGGGAGGAAATTACGGTAAAAAGTAAGAATAAGATGCATACATTTTTATTTAAACTTAAATAATTGAAAACAAAGTTTAAATTGTTGAATAAAAAGCATTTTGGTAATGGTATTGAGGAGAAACAACTTTTGGAATGTCAGATGCATGAAATACAATAATGTACGATTCTAGGAGGATGCACTTTTGACTGAGTGCATGAAGTGGGGGGTCACTCTGACTAAGTTAGAGTGCAGAAGACAATGAAAAAGAACTCTTTGGTGGAAAAAATATAGAGTTCAATGGATAAAAGAGAGAGAGAAGAACTCTCATTTTTTCCACAAATCTAGGATAAAATGTAGGCATAATAATAATTTTTTTTCACCCACTGGGAGAGATGGATGGTGTAAAATTTACATTGGGTGATTGAAAATGAGTTATTTCTTATAATACGGAGGTAATTATGAATCCCTTCCATATCAGACAAATAAAAATTAATAAGATAACAACTTCAATTCAAAAACCTATTAGAAAGGAACAACTTTTTTCTTTGATGAGTTCGATATCCTTGTAAGAGGTCGAGGATGTTTTTATGGATATGCTTTGAAATAAGTCATTTGGGACATATGTTTATACATTAGATTTTGTTAATGATTGTTGGAATCTTTTAGTCTAGGAGATTCATGAGCTAGTACGAGAATTTAGAAAATGTTAGTGAATGTGAGGAGGTATGAATGAAACGTTTATCTCTTTAGTTCCTAAGTGAGGAAAATTTGAGGATCCAAGTTGTTTTAGACCCATTTCATTGAGAAATGTTATTTATAAAGTAATTGTCATGGCTATATTCATTGATTTGGAACCACTACTCAAAGACCTTATTTCTAAAGAACAAACTAGTTTTGTGGAGGGTCGACAAATTTATGATGGTATTATAACATTTCAGAATATTGTTCACTCTCTCAAGACTCTGAAGAAACCAAGTTTGATGATCAAACTTGATCTTTCCAAGGCCTATGACAGGATCAACTGGGATTAGTTACTGTAGATCCATGACACAATTGGATTTTCTTGGCATTGGATTTCTTGGGTATGATCTCTTATCTCTACTCTTTTTTCTCAATTCTAATTATTGGTTCTCCATATGGTACTTTTAACCCATATTGTGGGCTAAGGCAAGGAGATCCATTTCTTCCATTCCTATTCATCTTGGCTATGGAGGGGATTGGATGACTTTTAACAACGTCTTATTTGAAAGGGACCCTAAAGGACTATGTTTATTTGGTGAAGATCTTGTAGTGACAGACCAATAATTTGTGGATGGTGTGTGTCTATTTGGGAAACCCAACCTCAAAGAAGTGAAAGAGATCCATTCTATACGTTCGATTTTTATGGAAACTTCATGCGCTATTATTAACTATGCTAAGACTATGATTTACTTTTTTAACTGTATGAAGTCGATATAGGTTTAGCTATTCCATTTGCTTGAATTTCAAAATGCTTCCATTCTATCTAAGTACTTGGGGATTGACTTAGTGTTAAATTTGAAGAGACTCACATGCTAGAAAGAAATTCTCTTGAAACATACAAATAACATCAATACTTCGAAATTTCAAGCCCCCAATTTCATAGGGCTATTGACTCTTAGTAAATTAGTTCTTCAAGCTATTCCATTTTACCAGATTTTTTTTATGTCAGCACTGAAAGTTTTTTGGAATAGTTTTATTTCAAAGTGGAGAATCTTACTTTGGCGGGGATTAAATAAATCAAGAAGTTGGTCTTTCATGGCTTGGGAGATGCTTGTAAATCCAGGGCTAGCTGGTGATCTGAACTTGCGTGACCTAGAAATATTGAATGCAACGTTTGGAGAAACATTATGGTGGTGATGGGGGACAGGGATAATTAATTATGGAAGAAAATATGGCTAAGGAGGTATGAATCTCTCACACCACAAGAGGAAAGAATTCGATTTGATTCCACCATTGATGATTCTAGATTATGCCTATGGGTGTCAGAGAATCATGAGTTTGTGAAGAAACATGCTTTGTGGAAATCCAGGAAGGGAGGCTCAAATTTGTTCTGGGATAATGCTTGGCAACAATTACCACATATTAAAGGGAGAGAGGATTTTATTACTTTGAAAGCATTTACATCTATTATTGGAGCAATGAGGGTTAGCAATTTTTAGAATTTATATTGATATTATTCACTTTGAAAGAAGTAGAAAGGTTAGGAAAACTGGTCATGTTCATCTCAGGAATTTTTTTATGATACCCTTCAACAATAACTATTGGAAATAAAAATAAGATTCTCATAGGATTGTGGAATATTTCATTTGGGTTTGTGTGCTATTGGATTGTTTACATTAAAAGAAGTATACAATTTTCTTATAGATCACCCTAGATTGGAGAAAGGCATTCATTGGTGAAAGATTTGGTCTAGGATTCACTCACCAAAAATTTCATTTCTTCTTTGGTTTGTGGGGAGGCACAAGCTTCTCACATGGGAACACATTAAGAAGAAAGGTTTTGAGGGGCCATCTCTTTGTTTCCTATGTAATATGGCAAAGGAGATGATGGATCATCTATTTATTAACTGGATGTTTGTAGAGGAAGTACATTATTTTCTCTCTTTCATCTTTGGAATTCATACTTGGAATAGAGAGAATTTGGTGGAATTGATTGCTCAAAGGAATTTTTCTATGTTTAAGAACCCCATCATCAATAGGGCTTGAATCTTGGAAAAAGGTTTCATTCTCTAGAATTTTTGGAAATATAAAAATGCAAGGATTTTTACAGATAAGAGGAGAAGAGTATACATGATGAAAGATGTGCTTCACCAAAATTTTAGAGAAACCATCCTTGATAAATCTTGGTGAATAGATGATTAGAAGGTCAAGAATATCGAGGTAGTGATTCTATAAAAGAAAATAAATTTGAATCAAGAAACGAGTTCTTTTGAGGAATAATTGGTCGGAAATATCTCTTCTAATACTTCCTTCTCACCTCATCGATCATGATTGATCATGTTAAATTTTTATTTGGTGTCAAAAGGTAACCCTGGCACAACTCGTTTTGGAGGTGTTTTCTAAGATTGTAACTCATTTACCTTGTGACACATTGCACAAAGTGGTGGGTTGACCAGTAACATTATGGCATAGTTCCTAGCTTTGGAGAATGGAATTCAAATAAATATTCATGAGAGGTTTCATTTATTACAGATTGTTGGATATTCACAGGTTGAAATTCAATGTGTACAAAAACTCCTAAATGGGAAACACCTAGAAAAATTGTGAGGAGATGAATGTTGGAAGGTGTAGTTGAAACCATACAATTTTTTATTTGTGAACTAAAATACATAATAGTATAACATTTTAGAAGGGAATATAATAAGGTTGCAGATTTTCTGGAAAATCTGGGTTGCAAATCTTATGTCAATTTAGATGCGAGTTGGTGTCATGTACCTTAAGATAACCTACTAGATTTTTTATTTTTTTAGTTTCTTGACCTACATACTTTCATTTTCATATGTTGTTGATGTGAGGATCTGACTATGTCGTGGTGTACACCGAGTTATTGGCCTCCTTCCGTGGCTCTTTGTTTTAGTATAGGTAAAAATTTTGGTATTATTTTCTTTCTATTTCCTACACTAAAATCTAGTGTTGTACACTTGTAGTGTTTTTCATGAATTTCTAATGCCCTGTTCAAATTTATTATAAGTATATATTTCCTCTGCATCAATCTTTTTTGCTCAACTAATTTTCCATCATCAACAATCACTTTCCATCTTTTTGGCTGCCAGGTTGGTCTCAAGTCCTCTCTTAATGATTCAACTATGGAAGTGTATCACCAAGGTCCTGTGCAAAGAAGATTACACTTTTCCAATAGACATTTCAAGTTTTTAATATATTTGAGTTACAGAGGTTCTCTACTTTCATCATTTTCCTTGTTGGGGACTATTAAACTAGTTTGAGTTATATGTGGTTGTTGGTTTTAATTCTAGGCTTGTACCATGGCAACGTTATCCTACTACAGTGCAGTGATAGTACTGCTTTAATGCCTAACATGGTTCATATCACATCCACTGACTAGTATGTAATTTGTGCTAAGCACAATGTGAATTTTCAATTTAATAAAGTATAACTTTTGGCGTATACCATAATGATAATTTCTTAATATGGCCTACTTCATGATTTTACCCTTTTTGTCTATATAATGACAATGATGTACTTATACCCTGAAGGTTCTTACATATGTTTATTTTCATACTTTATATTGCAAAAGTTAAATTAATAGTCCCATATGCTATATCGATGTGTTTGATTTCTAAATTGATGTGTGGTGACTCAATACTTTAACTGCTTCCTACTATGTACCACAATAAAATTTGTATTAATTTTTTTCTAAACAGTCATAGAAATTTTATATTTATCTATTTCTATCTTCTATAAGGAAAAAAAATTGTTTGCTTCCATTGTTTTCGCATTCTTCAGACCTTCTCATTTCCTTCCTCATAATATCTACTATTTTGATCGAGCTATCATTTCTATATATGTGGAGACATCGGCAATCACTTTCCTACCTACTAATCAAGGATATAGTTTACTCTTTAATCCTTTCATGATGGATCAAATATATTACTATATTTCCGATGGGAATTACATGTATGTACAACACCAAATTTTTTTATTGTTGATCAAATCCATTGTAATTAGTAGAGGAATAAAATTCAACTGATATCCAAGTAGGTTTTAGTTTTGTTACCTTTATTTCCAATTCCTCATTTTTCCTTTATGCATGTAGCTTCTTACTAACTGTAGGTTATAGAGATTAGATTTATTTCCAGTATTCAAATTAATACATGTTTCGGATAACTATTTATATTAAACTCTAGTCATCGCTTAAAAATCACCCTTGTCCACTATGTACTGGTTTCACAACATTTTTAGCTTTCCCTCAATCAAAGAGTTGCTTTTAACTAATTCTGCAGCCTTAAGCTCTATAAATAATAGGTAATGAAACTTGGACAATGATATGTACCATACTGGATGCACAAGATTATCACTCAATTTCTATTCCGATTTCGTTATTAGGAACTAAAACCCCTATTAATAGTTTATTGTAATATAAATACTGATTTAAATTAAACGGGACTAGATCCACCATGACATAGTACATGCGATCACATGTGCTAGTAACCTCGATCTTCTGACAAGGTCACCTTCTAGATAACTGAATACCCACATCCCCAAATTAGTTTTGATGTTATGGCAAATAGCTTGTCACTGTAAATTTTTCTAGTGTACAACTTTAATTAAGTCTAATCCTCAAATCCTATAAAAATATAAACATAACCAAATCAAAATAAATAAAATGGAATTAAAATCACATAACAAAACTAATCCCACTAAAGCTATCAATAGTATTATCTTGGGAATCACACACATTTTCACCACCCAACCTCGAACTGTAATCCTCTAGTTCACCCCCATGTTGAGATTCTCTTTCCTAGGTATCCACACCTTTTATTGATCTCTTTAGTAGGTATTTAGTACCTCTCTTTCATGATAAAGTTTTTTTTAGTGGTGTCCCTCTTTTTTGAAACTTCTTTTTTATCCACTTGTCTAGGATTTTCCATAAAAGCCCGCCTTTCTCTCCTGTAGCGCTTTTAGGATTTTCTAAGCTTAACATATTTCTCCAGCTAAGAAACTTAATCAATCTTTCTCTGCTATCCATTGAGATTAATAGAATTTCATCTAGAATTCTTATCATCAAAGAACTATCCAATCTCATTTACCTATGAGAATATATTCTTTTGTTTTCATAACAATCTCGTTTCTAGGTGTTTCATTTGCAAGTATTTTTGACCCCTTATTGATCCAGGTGGATATTGGTGGCTACATGCTAAGTCCACTTGGACCCCCATCATTGTTTCTTTCAGCTTTTCAATTTCCTTAATTGTAGCATAATTTACTATTTTTAGCAGTTTTTCGGGTCCAAACTTCCATAGCAGTTTTGAGGCCCTAAACGACTTTTTTGGGAAAATTGGGACCAACATGGGTCCATGGACCAGTGTTTCTCTTTTTACAGTTGCATTTCTGGAATATATCTTTCTAACAAGATATTGTGCACATCAAACGGAGATCATATGCCAAAGGTATGACCCCGGGAAGTTAATGTACCAATTTACCCAAACGGGGCCCACATTTTGGTGTTTCATCTTCTAGGGTTAGGTTTTAGGATGTCTAGGGTTTTCCATTATTTCTCAATAATAAATAGGCCTTCAAGCCTCATTGTAACACAGTTCAGAGGCATGTAGCCACCACATCTCTTCTCAGAGATAAGCTACCATCACCCTAGATGGTTTATTTCCATTGTTGTTTGTAAGCATATTTTAGTATTTTACATTAATGAAATGAAGTATTACTTCCGCTGCATCTCTATGTTTATGGTTATCTCTGTAATTTGTTGCATTCCTATTTAAATCCAAATAAGTGGTATAAGAGCGGTTTTCGTTTTCTCTGTTTTTCTTTACATGTCCCCAACGAGGTCAAGATATAAGGAGTTAGTGCTTGAACTAGTCGAACCTTTTCAGGACCAGCCTCACAAATCTCGATGGCCTCCCATGGCGAATGAAAAGGAAAATGAGGGGGCAGGAAATATTATCAAAATCTTGCTCGAAGAAGCCCTCGAATGACAAAGGAACGTGATGAAGGACAACTTTGCTCAGATACTTTAGCGGCTACCCACAGGCGATACATCGGCTTCCAACAACTACTCTAGAAATGGCACACCATTTAAGGTACAAGTTAATTTTGAAATCCCCATATTCGAGGGTCAGATAGATGTAGATGCCATCGATAAAAGGTTAAATCCTCTAGAGGGTTATTTTTTTGTTCTTGATTTTTCCAGTCGGGCAAAGATTATTTTCGCTCTTCTCAAAGCAGCCCCCCATGTCAAGGAATGGTGGGAAACCTACTGCGAGCAGAAGGATGAAACTACAGGCTCACTATTTTTAGCCGCACCCACTTGGGATTCATTCTGGGATGTCATCAAGGAGTAGTATTACCCTATTAGAAGGTATGAGGATCAATACATAAAGTGGACCATGCTACGACAGGGGAGGGACCAAGACGCGCTGGAGTTTACCAATATTTCCATACCGTTCACACAAATTTAGGTATCAAGGATTCAGAGCAGCATTTTCTACTCAAATACCATAGCTTCCTACACAAGTACATCTAGGAAGAAATAGAATTCTTGAACATCCCCTCGCTCGACACGACATATCGATATGCCTTTCAGGTCGAGCAAAAGTTAAAATAGAGGAAGCAAGACTTTGGATCTGTGAATCTGAAGCAAGGGAAAGGTGGCCCCAAACTGTAGAACATAGGACAAAACTAAGGCGCGGTGACCCAAAACAACTTGCCAAATCTGCAAGCAAAGAACAATGGTGTGAAGCCAAAAAAGGACACGGGAAAGTGGTGTGAGGTCCATAAGAGCTCCACTCACAACACAATTGAGTGTTGGTGTAACAACCCCAAAATAGCTATCTAATTAACTTTAACATTAAATTTAAACTATGAAACCTGGGCTTACCTGTGGTAGAAGTAGGCTTACCGCAACAGGGTTTTGGGGACGACTCTCCTCCCAACCATAGGCTCAATTGTGTAGGATTCTGCTACAACTGGCCACCCCCGAGCCCTCAATCAACGACTACTGCCAGTGCTCCTAAGTCTTAGTATACCATTCTCCCAAGAGAATGAAAGATAGCATCTCGGAATGATAGAATGCAAGAATGCCTCTCATCTTCCTCACCATCTATTAAATAGAACAACATTGGATGGGGAACCACATGCACACACTCCATGTGTCTACATGCAACTTGATTTTTAGCCTTCTTTATTTCTTTACTTTTCCTTTGATTTTTAGCTTTCTTGTTTTATTTTCTTCTTTTTGATAGCTTCATTGATTCCTTTTATTGCTTTCTTTGTTTTATTACTATTTATTCTTATTTAGAGCTTTAGTGTAGTTATTACTATTTTT
>APFE030635555.1:17796-75012 GCA_000404065.3 Pinus taeda
TTAAAGGGAGGGATATTACATACTCTCCCACTTTATGGAACTTTGTCCCGAAGTTATTGTGTATTATTTTTATTATTTATTATTTATTATTTTATTTACTTCATGTTGCCAACACCCTCTACTGAACTAGTATAACCAACAGGCATCGAAAGTCCCCAACACGCCGGGAAATCTCAAGGAATCTCTGTCCTTTTTCCCACTTTCGGCACCAGGCTAAGCCTGACCCAGTCTGTATCCTAGTCCAAGGCTGGGCCCAAGGCTCACGCCTGACTCAGACCTCATCTGCCCCAAGGCAGGAATTCGGTCTGGTACTCCATGACCCTGGGCATCTCGCAGGCTGGCCCACTCCCTCCACAACTAATAAGGCGCACAGCCCCAGGCATCGAAGTCCTTTACATCCCTTCCAGACTTCGGCATCCCAATCCAATAACAGGCACCTAGCTTGGACCATCAGGCACCAAGCCTGGAACATCAGGCACCAAGCCTAGAATCATCAGGCACTAAGCCTGGAACATGAGGCACTTGGCCTTCTCAAGATGGTCCCATAGCTCTTCAAGAGCTATCCATCAAGAGCTATACACAAGACAAAGGAACAACTGGCATATGTAGTTTTGATTGAGTTTTGTCCCCAGCCCATATGGTGTTACTTATTCTCCCTCGTGCGTATGGGCTCGCATGAGATCATCAAATAAACCGGCCCTCTCGGCCTATTTGTGGAGTCCTGTGAATCATTACATATCAACATGCATCCAATGCATTAACCATACCATCATAGTATGATAGGAATAATCCACATGCCAACTCTTGCAAGGAACTGCATGCTCACGCATGTCATGGAACTATCGCATGCTTCAGTTATACCATTACATCATTATATCAAGACATATCATGAGTTAACAAAAATGAACCACATGTCAATAATCCTCATATTATAACATCATAATTCCTATGCCACATTATGCATATCATATCCATCATGAGTATTGAACATTAAATACTTATCATCAGGTAGTAAATGAAAATGTCAATATACCTTGACATAATGTCATAATATCTATGCATATCGATACCTTATCACTATAAGAATCATATGTACATCATTATCTTCCTACCATGATATCATGAAACATCAGCAGTATGTTTTCATCAAGGTGTCAATCACTTTTCAATAATCATTTCAACTTATTTCTACTAGTTAGTTGATCATTTACACCAATGGTATAATCATCTAAGTACATCGTTAAATTTCATAATTATAATCTTGAGTCTTAATCCCTCATCATATATTCTTCCTTCCCAAAGGAAATTTTGGTGAAATTCATTACAAGTGATACCATCATTATTTAAATCATCTATGTCAAAATTAAAATCCTTTGATTTTACGTCCATTTACTATTTGGCTCACTGATTCCAATATCGCTATTGCAAATACTATTTCCATCATGATTTAACTCTATATCATGCTTAAGTGATTTGCACAAGGATTTGTTGATTAATGTTGCCTTATTAACAATTAGTACTTCAAAGAATTATTTTCTTATCTCAACGAGTTCGTCACGTTCGATACCAGTTGGTTGCTTAATCATAAATTGAACCCTTCCTCCAATTGGGAAAAATACTCTTTCTTATTAAATAGTATCCTTATTCAAGTTGGGCAACATTCCTTCCTATATCTTCCAAGTTATCATGACTTGGTCATCATGTACCTTCATACATTACTCTTCCCAACTTGGGAAATACCTGAAAAATAAATTCAATAAGATATATGTAATCTGCTTATCCATGTAATAAAATATCTGACCATATGTTTTGTTGTCCATAATTCATTCATATAGTGAGTCACCTATGGACAATTTTACAATGTGGCTTTCCCATTAGAGGGAAAATTGTTATAGATGTTGTCATGTACACACTTATCCTTTCCCATCATTTTATCATACCATCCAAGTTCCGTAAAATTATTACCATAATTATTCAACTTCATTGGTTGATTGACAATATTTCTTCTTTAGGTGCATCATCCTTAGCTAGACCTTACATTAATACCTTTAGAATACCAAGTTACCAAATTCTTCCATTATGTTCAAATTACCTCAATACTCTTCTTTTATGCTCCAAAATAGGTTGTTTCTTCTTACTAATTTATTATCTTTGTTGTGATATTTCTTCTTTATGACCTTAAATATTTGATCCAAGCTGGCCATAATCACGTGAACTATCATTAGTTACCAAAAAAAATTTGCAAGTTTCTTCTTCTCATTTCTCTTTAGACAACTTTAACCATTATGAACGTCATGTAACATTATACTCAACATCCGAACTTTAATCCAACTCTGTATGGTTTGCCACTGAGACTAAATATACCATCATATAGCTTGATTATGTTCAATATACAAATGATATGAGTAGTAAATGAGTAGATACATGTAATGCAACCGATGGTGAGTAGTTATACCAGCATGCCAGTATACCTTATCAAGATTATAGGATTACATACTTTTCCAATGAGTTACAGAATCATAAAAGGATATCTTAATTATGTCATACCATATAATGAGATATTAATGTGAACAGAGAACCAAGAATATTCATGAGAAAGCAATGAGGAACTAATGAATGCACCAGACTTTAAGTTATACTAACATTATTCTGCTGTCAAGAATCCGATTGTTGTAGCTTATTGCTAAGAATATATCTGTCCTTAGATACCAAATTGGATAGCTAATTAAAGGAAAATTGCAATGTGATGTGAGTCACTAGATGATCCAATCCATCCACTAATTCACCTTTCGAATGATCATTGAATGCAAGATAAGGAGTACTGATGATCTAGATTCTATCAATCACGGATATGTGGCTCAATATCCACCAAAAGTCGAAGAAGTGCTTCGAGTCTCGTGACGAAAGAATATTTTTCATATTACAAGATTACCATCAATCCTATGGAAAGTATATTATCTACAAAGTGGATGCCTTTTAACCAGTTAAGGCCCATGAATGACTGGACAACATAATTATATAGTGGAGCTTTCTGGATAAACCCACGTAAACTTTTTTTTTTGAAGAAAAACTAGTACTATCGGACGATTTATTATATGCTTGAACAAAGTCGTATGACCAAGCAAAGTAAAACTAAAGTGACATTTTCCTTTTAATCACATTCAGTTACTATTTTCATGTCATGTGTTAAAAAGAAAGAAGTATGGTTAATTTTGCTATGACAGTATACATTGAAATTATGTATTGTATCTGTTTAAGCAATCATAACTTAGAAGAATTAAATGGACTACTTTTAAAAAAAAATTTGAATGTATCTTTAGATTCTTATGGCTATTAATGATTACTCTAAGGAAGTTTAAGAAATCAAACAACCAAAGAAATATTCCACACCATAAAGAAGAGACACTGCCACCTGACCCAAAACCGGATCGGATGACTCGGAAGGTTATCCCTCCCCAACACAAAATAAAATCATTTTATTAATTATATGGCCTTCCGACAAGTGCACTCGCAAAGGCAACACCATCCCTTAAATTACAATACATTTAACCATATGAATTTCCCAGATAAGATATAAAATTGCCTGCATAAGACATTAAACATAAGATTGTAAGCTTGTGGTCGTGGCTATGGGTTTCCTGGAAATTCCTTTTGACAACAATGTCGAGAAATCTTACAAGCAAAGGGCCCACAATATTAGTGATGAATAACTGAATCAAGAAATTACATATATAAAGGGCCACAATGATAATGTTGTCATCAAAGCTTCGGTATTCTCCAATCTGAAAACCTCAACGATCTAAGATAAACCTTGATTATACAAGACCGAAAATCATCTGCAAAATGCAAGCACTCCAACGAAACCCATATAACACAAAACTGCAAAAATGTTTATTATTCATCGATTAAGGCATTATCGAATTTCTCAGCCAACTTAAAAAAAAAATTGAGTTCCTCATCCCTGATATGACTAAGAGGTTTTATAAGGAAACCTGGAAGAAATGAAATTCTTGTTCGAATAGAACAAGAAAATGAGGTCACGGATTTGGAAAAAAAAATGAAATTCCCAAAATTTTAAAATAACATTGAGGGAACCATCAATATAATTGACACCAACGAGAATGTAGAATCTGCGGAGACGAAGTAGAGAGCAGTGGAAACAACAGCCCAAATGCTAGTGACCAAAACAAATGATGAGTTAGAGTTAAAGCAGAAGAAATCAGAACTTCATATTCCTTGCCAGGATCCTAAATCTTGGGAGGACATCGAAGCCCTGTTTTTTTTTTTTTTTTTGAAATGCCAAATCATGAGTTCTCCTTTATTTGTATTTGCATACTTCCATTTTTCTACAATGGTTTTCCGCTATTGCAAGGGCAGTGTTTTAAGCACTAGCATAGTAATATTAAATCTTAATTTTGAGTAAAACACTATATAACAAAGAGTTTGCAAAAACATATTAGTTCTATTGTGGCAACTGTGCAAGTTAAATATCCACAAAATCCTCCAGATCATTTCTCATTCTGATCACATTGCCACTAAAAATTTGCTTGCCCTGCTGGAAATTTTATATCCTCAAAGTCAAAGAAAAAATCATGTATATGGATGCAAGAATCTCCACAGTTGAGAGTTAATTACCAGTGATAAATACAAAGCATTGTAAATTTGCATGAAAAACAAGAGGTTTAAAACTGATCAATAAAATCTCTTCAGAAAATCATATGTTGAAATCTTCAGAAAATAAGATAATAAGAGTACAGTTGCTGCAATTAATATTAAAGATTCAAAATTTTAACAAGACAACCAGACAGAATTCTTCCCTGGACAACTTCACCTAGAGCTTCATCAACAACCTCCAAAACAATTCAGAGCAGAAATTTCATGAGAGTATTAGAAAGAAAGTAGACATAAAATGCATCAACAAAATAGAGATATATGTTGCATAAAAGCACTTTTCCAAATAAATGAGTTCAGTCTTCCACTAATATATATGTTGTTGTGGTGAACCGTGACTCTTACCATAGACCATATCTTTGCCTATGGTAAAGAGTAGATCTACATCACTGGCTGGACCAAAGATCTGCTATCACTTATGATACAACAAACAATATAAGAGATCAGACTTGCACTTCATAAAATTCCAGGAGAAATTCGAATGAATGCAAAGAATCTAAAGGAAAAGAAAGGCTGTGCAAAATGAAAATTTGAGTCAAATAGCTCCAGCCCCTACAGTTTAACTTGTGGTGTGAGCATTTGACAGATTAAATTATGACCAAGAATTTGATCTAGAAAGAGGAGATAGAACAATGAAGAAAATTTTTCGAGATGCACGAAGTCCAGGACTCTTACTGGAAAAATTCCAAGAAAAAAAGATTTCTGAAGTATGTTCGCTGATCGATTCTCTGTGAGAATAAATGTTCTTTTGCAGGCGAAAGAATCTTTGAAACGCATCAGCCGTAATCTCCGGTTTGGTAACATTTGCTAACAGTAATCAGATTTTGTGACTGCTTTGTTTTTTAATGTTTTTATTTGTGCTTGAGTGCTAATATTTTCTGCATCACCCTGTGCATATTATGCAATCACATGAAACCCTCTTTGATTATATTCCACACTATAGTCTGTAAATTTTCCCATGCACCATGACCACGATGAGCGAAATCACGAGCAGGGTGAAGTGTGAATGCAAATTTGATATGCGATGAAAACCAAAATGTGGGTGCATAAGCCCGGAGTTGTATTTGAGCTTTGAGCATCTCCCATTCAAAACCAAAATCAGAATATAACTACCTATGGGCGGGTAGGCATTCATTCCTCACGTACTTATTCCATGCACACAATAATGATGAGGTGTGAAAGTTGTGTGGGACGACACTTGGTTAGTCTTCTAGAGATCGGTCGGTTAATTTTATAGAGAATCATCTCAGCAATGTGATATATGAAAAAAAATGAAGTCTAAGGGGAAGTCCATTCTCTTATTTTCATGCTCTGTTCTACGTTCCAGATATAAGATTCCAGAAAACACAATGACAGGTAGATATTATAGATAAAAAATCATGCTAAAACCACGATTTTAGATCACCATACTCTGATGGATAGATCCACTAAGAAGTCTAAACCCAAAGCCAAAATGTGTTGTGCATATGAAATAAAATACAGGCTTCAATTGAGGTTGAGTTTGACATAGTTACAGACTAAAGATTCCAAAGACAAATATGGGTTGGTAACTAATATTGGATTATCAAGCTTTTGAGATCAAAATATACCCTGGATGATATTAGTTTTGACCAAGTGCCGATTATGCTGTAGGAAATAATACTGAGAGGGGGGGTGAATCAGTATTATCAGATCAGATAAAAATTTTCAATTTCATACTCAGATTCATATACGCTACTTCAATGAAGTGAACCAATCCGCGTATATACGCGACTGTGTTAAATGCAACCAGCGTACATGCAGTAATCTTATGATTCAGTTAACTTATCTTCAGTAAATGCATCAGAACATTATTAACCAAATTGACAGTAATCAGGTGCAGTAACCAGAACAAATCATCACACATAAAGAGCACACATGAACACCATGATATAAGGTGGAAACCCAATGTGGGTGAAAACCACCTGCTGCAATTTGTTTCTATCTTCCATTAATAAGAAACTTCTTTTACAATGTACTGGTGCAGTCCTTTACCAGTACGCAGTCTTCTACCTGCAGAAGGCTACAACCTTCTTAGCTCTTGTACTAGCCGTTCCATTTACTAGTACGTAGGCGCTGGCCTACTGAAGGCTCCAACCTTCACTAGTTTTCCAGCTGCTTCTGGAAGGGAGCTACAACCCCCTTGGCTCTTGTACTGGTCAATATGTTTACCAGTACGTAGGTGCCGGCCTACAATTATCCACGGACCATGTTTCATACATTTTCATACTGGATCCATAGAACAATCACCATTGCAATACAATCAATCTCTGAATCACCCAATACTGAAACCCTGTCACAGAACACAACCAGAGCCCACAACTCTGCAACAACAAATAGAATCAACAGCAACCTGAAACCCAAGTCTCATAATGTATACGCTACTTTGACGAACCCAAACTGTGTGTATACGCTCTTGTACCAAAGACAACCCGCGTACAGATCTGCAAACTCAGCCTCATAACTTTGCAGCTACTTCAGACATCAGAACATACCCAAATCATAAAATTCATAAACATGCGTCAATAGATCTAGTCTATCCATACTCAACCCATATAAATATAATCATTCCAAGCCTTGAGATCCCAATCCTTCATTCATCATCCTTCACATGAGTGCCTCCTAGGTTCAGATCAAGCAAGACATCACCAACCCAAAAGCAGCATCTGGATCTCACACTTTATCAGATCTCCATCACTTCCTCACACTTGCACTTCTTGGCCTAATGATCTTCTCCTTATATAGCCTTAGGCCTTGCCCAATACCATGGTCCAAAACCATAACAAACCAATACCATCAACTTCGAAACTAGGGATCAACACGTTCGTCGAGACGCCATGGTCCAAAACCATAGGCACAACTTCCAAGGAATAACCGCCACGGACCAAGGATAAGTTTTCCACATATACGCGCTTTTACTGAAGCAAACCTGCGTGTATACGCGGGTTCTCTTTGATAAACCTGCATATATCTCTTTCTTGTCCTGCTGTACTGAGATCTGTCCTCTGATTAAGTTGCCATCACCTGTACCAACCTCTGAGCACCTGTACCAACCTCTGAGTGAGTTGCCATCAAGGACAACACTTGAAACATAATGCCAACATATGCAACAATAAAACATTAAAAGCAACCACTTCCATTTTTTTTTCCAACAATAAGAAATACGAATATAGGACTGCTGAAAGCATTTTTTTTCCAATAATGAATAACTTGTTCTAAAAAAAAGTTAGAAAACAAAGCACAAAGCCATAGCTACCTAAACCAGCGATGAGAAGTGACTCTTTTGACATTGCATTATTAAAATTGGGTTTAGAACACCTTGCCATGCAGCGAAGGTTTATTCCAGACTCAAAATGGTAAATCGAATCATTTTCACAAACTTATTGAGAATTCCGATGAAAGATTAATTGAAACTGTGATTTACTCTGTAGCCACGGTAGGGAGGGAGATATAGATTTCAGAGGCCAATAGTCACCATAGAAAAAATGAATTCTATTTATGAATAAACACTGACTTGTATACATAACAAACAATAGGATCTTGTATACATAACAAACAATAGGATGTAGAGCTTGGTGGTGCAGTTAATTTGCTACCACACTTCTGGATCTACTGATGATCTACTGAGCACCTTAAAGTAAACTTCTTTCAAAAGAAAACCTAAATATGTTCCTAATTTTTTTATTTTTTTTTTACTGCTCTGAGACTTTTGATTCCTGTTTTCTCAATAAAGTCCCTATAAACTCATATTTTCGTAGATTTTCTACAATAAGTGATATTGAAAATGTTTCTAGTAAGTGTAACCCACTGCCACCATTTTGTAGGCTAGGGAATTTCAGTAACTGATAAGCTGAGCATTGAATTTCTAAGTATTCACTGCAATTTCAAAATCCTATTGGCATAGAAAATAACGCAAAACCAATTTCAAGAGATACTCCAACTTTCGAAACAGAGATCAACAGATACTGTCCTTTTCGAGGAGATTGAGTATATATCCTATCACCATACATCATGTTACAGAATTCCTTGTGGTCCGCTTCTTTGCTGACAAATTTGCACATAAAAAAAAATTGTACATGAATTTAATTATCCTTGAGATCTATTGATTTCCAAAGACGGACCCTTATGTTATGTGCCATTGTTCATTTATTTGCAAATTCTCCAGCTAAATAAAAATCAACTTCAAATGAATAAAAGGCTATTACAAGCCATTCTAAGATAGTTATGCTGAACACGTTTATCACAATTTGTTGAAGTGACAATTTGTAAAATAAATTACTCTAGGGGCATTTTCTTGGACATGTTTTTACTTACATTTGTAAAAACTTCTTGTTGTCAACTTTATGATCATTCATCGCCTCAAACGACTGTGATTTCACAATGGAAGTGAAGCTTACCTCAAATTCATTTTTAATTTGATCCTATAGCATAATACTTCTTTGAGCTGCATGAATTATGTTATTTATTCAAAATCTAAAACTAATAAAAAGAATCAGCAGAGGATGGTACAAATAGCTGTCATTCGATTTCCACTCCAGTAGTGAACCACGATTTCCTAAACAACCTTTAGACAAAGGCCCAAAGATGTCATAGATTCCAAAAAAAATCCTTCTTAGCAATACTACAATTCAAGTAAAATTTAGAAACTAAGAACAAACGCATTCTCTAAATTACAATCCAATCATGAAGTGTACAATTTGGATGTGGTCAAATGAGTCAGACTTAACTACACAGTAATTTGCACTCATGGTAATTTGAATGATATCAAGAAAAAACTATCCAGTTACACACTGAAAACCCCCTTTCAAATGGATAAGTGACGGAGAGAGAAGAGCTCGTGATTTTTCCTAGACGGATCTCCTCGACCTGCAACTGAATTTTTCCCATATAGGTTTTTTTTTTTTTTTTTTTTTTAAATTTTTTCTTTCGAATCGACATTTCTATATGATAACTATGCTCTATGAGAACTCTATACTGCCAGATTGTACTTGAATACTAAAGATCAATTCATAATATAAAAAATATAAGCTGAAATTCGAATTTTTATATTATTTAGTTTCGAATTTGGTGTGTTGTAGTGTGTTAAATTATCATGATGAACCTTGGCATGCAATTTATTTTATTATGATATATTCTGAGCAAAGTAGCCATATTCAGCAAGGCCAATCAGAAGATGTATGAAAAACACTTGGTAAATTGGAAAATAGTTCAGAAGAATCAAGAAAACAAAAATACGAAAACGAAACCCAAAACCTTTTCAGGTCTCAAATACTCAACTTATTCCCAAGTCCGAGTAACTGGCATTGAGCCATGTATGACTTGCAAATGAGTCTAAGTACCTGACTATTGTAACTCTGAGCAAATTGTTTTCACATTTCATTTTGTAATTTATAAAACGCTCGCAAACCGTGGCAAGTAACACAAAAATATTGGCTTTTTTGACCCTGATGAATACATCGACTCCTGGAATGTGGACTCTAACAAATTAGAAATAAAGGCAAAAGAAATATAAAAATAAAATAAAATAAATGCCTTACACATAACCCCGTGCTTGATGAACTCAAAGATGGTCTCCTTTACTGGCAGAACTTGATGCATCTTCATGGTGGGGCACATGAATGGGGTAGTTTTTTTTTGTTCGCTCCATAAGTGTCTCCAAAGTGATAAAGCTAGGTACCTTTGTCTACCAAAGTTTCAACCTCCAGCCCAAGTTCCTTCCAAAATAGATTCTGGTAGACTTTCAACCGTAGAATCTTCTCCACCATATTCATAGGGTTGGTTCGTGCCATGAACAGTCTTGGCCGATGGATCTCTTCTGTTTGCCATCGTTGTGCCCTATCTATAACCATCAAACACCTCACCCGTATCACAAAAGACTTACAGAGAAATCAAAACCACATCAAAATAGCACCGATACATTTATTTTTCTGACAAATATTTTCAAAAGAGCAAAGCTATATATATTGGAAAACCCAATAACTTTGCAGGTTAGCGTAGAAACATAATCACCAAAACCAATCAAAATATAACTATGCAGTAAGTATGCATTGAATAAAGAAAATTTATGGAATAGTGAGGGTTTGAAAAACAAAATTATGCCGCCTCCTGGAAGTAATCAACCTGTAACTTTAAAACAACTCAAGTTAAAATTCCAATAAAGTAAATTTCTGGATACCCCTAAGCCCTAAGGATTAAACCTGCTCTGATACCATATGTAACAGCCCCAAAATAGCTATCTAATTAATTTTAACATTAAATTTAAACTATGAAACCTGGGCTTACCTGTGGTAGAAGTAGGCTTACCACAACAGGGTTTTGGGGATGACTCTCCTCCCAACCGTAGGCTCAATTGTGCAGGATTTTGCTACAACTGGCCACCCCCGAGCCCTCAATCAATGACTACTGCCAGTGCTCCTAAGTCTTAGTATACCATTCTCCCAAGAGAATGAAAGATAGCATCTCAGAATGATAGAATGCAAGAATGCCTCTCATCTTCCTCACCATTTATTAAATAGAACAACATTGGATGGGGAACCACATGCACACACTCCATGTGTCTACATGCAACCTAATTTTTAGCCTTCTTTATTTCTTTACATTTCTTTTGATTTTTAGCTTTCTTCTTTTTGATAGCTTTACTCATTCTTTTTATTGCTTTCTTTGTTTTATTACTATTTATTCTTATTTAGAGCTTTAGTGTAGTTATTACTATTTTTATTATTTTTATTTATTTTCTTGTATATTTTTAGATATCATTTATGATTTATTATTATATTATTATTTATTATTTATTATTAAAGGGAGGGATATTACAGTTGGGCTAAGGAGTCATTGGTGGTCGAGCTAAAGGTTTTAGAATTAGATGCATGTTTCAACTCTGAGTCAGAACCCAACAAGGGGAATGACAAATGGAACTACATTATCAATGTAGAGCCTAATGCCACTTTTGCCACCATGAAGATATAGAAGGAGGAACTCGAAGATCCAGAGGAGGAGGAGCGTCTCTTCCACTCCTAGATGTGGGTAAAGGGCTCCCCACTATAGTTCATTGTCAACAACGGGAGCCAAAAGAACCTCATTTCAGTAGAGGACATGAAGCAGTTGGGCTTACCAACCACAACACATCCACAACCATACGCCATCGGGTGGTTTCACCAAGGACGAGGTCTTCGCATGAGCCAGCAATTCCTCCTTCCATACAACAACAAGTCCTTCACGGATGAGGTATTGTGTGACATTGCTCCCCTTGAAGCTTGTGTTGTATTATTAGGACAACCATACTTGTGGAAGTGACATGCTGTGTATGAATCAAGGTCCCGTGTTGTTATTGTTACTTTGGTAAATAAGTTGTATAGGATATCAAAGGTAGCACTACCTACTGCCGTCTCTTTGTTTACTATAAAACAATGCAGTAAGCTCATTTCCAAAACTGGGAATTTTTCTTCCTGATGGTACGCCGTCAAGGAAAGAAGAAGACGGTGGCCATGAGCTCTAAACAGGGCCCCTCCACATGACAACTATAGATCGACAAGGACATGGAGGAGTACGAGGACATCTTCACCTCCCCCATAGGGGTTCCTCTGCACTATCAGGTCAAGCACTCCATCGATCTAACCTCAGGTGCATCATTGCCCAACAGACCAATCTACCAGTGCTCCATTCTAGAGAACAATGAATTCAAGAGGCAAATTTAGGAGCTGCTATAGAAAGGTCGCATCTGTCTCAGTTCATCGCCCTGTGGGAGCTCAATCGTGTTGGTACAGAAGAAGGATGGGACTTGGAGACTCTGTATTGACTATCAGGTGATGAACAAGATCACTGTCTGTAATAGGTACACAATCCCACGGACTGGTGACCTCGTAGACTAATTGAAGGGGGAAAAATATTTCAACAAGATCCATTTGAAGCCAGGATATCACCACATACCAATCGAACCCTCTGGTGTGTGGAAGACTGCCTTCAAAGCCAAGGAGGTTCGAATGGTTGGTTATGCCTTTCGAATTGATGAATACTCTTGCAACCTTCATGAGGCTAATGGATGATATCTTGCAGCCATTCACAAACTCATTTGTAGTGGTATACTTGGATGACATCCTAATCTTCAGCCAGAGTTGGGAAGAGCACCTCCACGACATCCGACATGTTCTCCAAACACTGAGATGACACAAGTTATGTGCCAATTTTGAGAAATGCACTTTTGGCATGACCCAGGTTCAGTATCTGAGATACATTATTGATGAACAGGGTGTGTATGTGGATCCAGCCAAGATCCAAGTCATTCGGGATTGGCCATCTCTAACCACTCTGATAGAGCTCTGCAACACTCTAGGTCTTGCGAACTTCTACCACAGTTTTGTGTTGGGATTTTCTCATATCACTTCACCCTTGAGTCAAGTTACCAAGGGAGGAGAAAAAGCAAAATTCTTGCGGTCTAAATCTAAAGAAAAGGCATTCATAGAGTTGAAAGATCGCCTCCGGATGACACCAGTGCTCACTTTACCAAACATGCAACAATCATTTGAGGTTGAGACAAATGCCTCTGACTTTGCTATTGGGATAGTCCTTACTCAACACTGGCATCCAATGGCATATCACAGTGAGACACTTTCATACACTGTCTAAAAATATCCTACTTATGCCAAAGAGATTTATTTCATTACGCAAACCTGCTGACAATGGAAGCATTACATTTTGGGGATGGAAACAGTCATCCACACAGACCATCGACCCTTGTAGTTCGTACAGACCCAAGGGAAATTGTAGAATCATCGCCATCAAAAGTGGTCCACATACCTGCAATAGTTCCACTTGAATATCAAGTATAAGAAGGGTAGCACCAATAATGTTGCATATTGCCTCAGTCAACCACTGAGCATGGCGTTAACCACCGTGCTCAACCCTTGTGGGCATGAGACTTCTAATTGGCCACTTCTCTACAAAAGCAACCCAGAATTCATCCACACATACTAGACACCCTTGGAGGGTCAGCATTTTCCAGATTTTCACCTCTAGGATGCCTTGTTATGCCACCTAGGTCACCTTTGTGTTCCTTCAATTGAGCGTGCCAAGATGATTTGGAAAGCACACTACAGTTAAGCTGTTGGGCATTTCGGGGTCAATAAAATGGTGGCAATACTATAGAAGTATTTCTATTGGCTAAATCTTTGAAATGATGTCAGGAAGTACATCAGATCATGCACTATTTGTGCCACTGCCAAACCGACCATCAGGAAGCAAGGCCTCTATACCCCATTCCCTACCCGTAGTCGACCTTGGGAATCCATCTATATGGATTACATGTCAGGCCTTCCTTCCACTAAGCATGGAAATGACTATGTTTTTGTGGTTGTCGACGGGTTCTCGAAGATGACCTTTATGGTGGCCTGCAAGAAGAATATCACAACAGAAGCCACTGCTAAACTCTTCTTTGAACAAGTGTAGGAACACTTTGGGATCCCACAGTCTATCATCTCATATCAGGATAGCAGGATCCTCAATAAATTTTGGTCCAATCTTTGGTCAATCCTATACACCAAACTCACTAAGTCCATAGCCTTCCATCCTCAAATTGATGGCCAGACAGAGGTTGTCAACAAGATGATCATACACATTCTGCCCATGTACAACTCAAATCATACACGCACATTGGACAAGAACCTCCTCTGTGTTCAACACAACTACAACTTGGCTCTTCACAACTCGACTGGCCACAACCCTTTTTAGGTGGGCTTGGGATTATAGCCACTATGTCCCATTGATGTGGCCGTGCCATTTGCAACTACTCATGCAGATTTGTCTTATGTCCAATCCGAAACAGATAAGGCAACTAGCTTCATTGGGAACATCCAACATATTCGCCAGCAAGTCCATGACATTCTAGAGAAATCAATGCCAAGTACTAGCAGTGACATGATCAACATCAGGTGAGACATAAGTTTCAAGTGGGCGACAAAGTCTAGTTGCATTTGCAAAAGGAATGCCTTACCAGAGCCTATTGGAAACTCAGACCACTCTGATATGGTCCTCACACCATTACCAAGGCTATGGGAGATAATGCATTTGAGCTCGGCATTCCCCCATTCCACGGCCAACACCCAGTTTTCAATGTGGACTTCTTTCAGCCATACTTTCCACCATTACTAGACACATCTGACATTGTAGAACAACTCACACCCACAAAGTTAAATCCAAATTTCATGGAACAAGTTGCAAATAATTGGATCATGGACACACAAATTAAGCATACTCACAAATAGAATATCCAACTGTATCGAGTTGTCAAAGCAGGGCAATTCCTTCACTAGGGCAAGTAGCTCACCAGGGACCAAGTTCAATAGAAGTTTCCTCATCTCATGGAGGAACTCAACGCAATGGGAACCATTGCTTCCTAAGGGGGGAAGAATGATCTAGGTGGATATTGGTGGTCACCTACAAATTCCACTTAGACCCCCACCATTGTTTCTTTTAGCTTTTCAGTTTCCTTAATTGTAGCACAATTTACTATTTTTAGCAGTTTTTTGGGACCTGAACTTCTGGAGCCGTTTTGAGGCCCTAAACGGCATTTTTTGGGAAAACTGGGAGTAACATCGGTCCAAGGATGGATGTTTCTCTTCCCAAAGTTGTATTTCTTAGATAGGTATTTCTAATGAGATATTGTGCGTGTCAAACAGAGATCATATGCTAAAGTTATGACACTGGGAAATTGATGTACCAATTTACCGAAATAGGGCCCACAATTTGGCATTTCATCTTCTAGGGCTAGGTTTTTGGATGTTTAAGGTTTTCCATTGTTCAAGCCTCATTGTAACACAGTTCAGAGGCATGTATCCACCACATATCTTCTCAGAGATAAGCTACCATTGCCCTAGCTAGTTTATTTCCATGATTGTTTGTAAGCATATTTTAGTATTTTGCATTAATGAAATGAAGTATTACTTCCGATGCATCTCTATGTTTATGGTTATCTCTATAATTTGTTGTATTCCTTTTTAAATCCGTATCACTTATGTTTATCTATTTATTCAAATTATTTATTTACATAACATATCCATGTCTTTCCATATCCTTTTTCCTCTATGCCTATTGACACAATGTTATCTTAAATAATTTATTGTATCCACAGAGGCATATTACGTTCTCCCCCCTTAAATTTACAATGTCCCCAGTGTGTATATTGCCAGTCACTTCCTCTCGCACTTAGTGTTGGATAAGGATTCTATAGTTTACTTTCTCACACCCAAGCAATCACATCAGAAGTACAATGTTTCTTTCGATACTTCAAAGGCATTCGACCTGTAATTCTCCTTCGAGTTCTAACTACAACATTTGTTACAATCAGTGGTGCGAGAGTTATCAATTACATTTTCCTAAGGTATTTTTACATATATATAAAAAAAGACATAACCTCAAGTATGATTGGGAAATGATAAATTATTCTTTTGTTTGCAATTGAACTATGATTCCCCATTTTGCACTTCCTTGTGTTTTTAATATCAGAAAGGAGAATTCCTTCTTTTTCAGTATGTGTGTTTTCATATTTATCAGTTACCTCCTACAACCTACCTACATTTGTAATCTCTATCCACATGCATTTTACGATGTTAGTAACTTTAATGTAGTATTATGAGAATGTCCTATATTTATTTTCACTCATTCATTCACTGCTAGATTCAACAATATGAGTGTAATCTATTGTAGAACATATCACTTACATAGAAGAAATAATAATTACCAAGCTATTTGCATCATTTAATTTTATTCCATTAACCTAGTATCTTTGTATATAATATGCCTCTAACAGGCATATTCCCATGTCAGATAACAATTTACCACTACCAACCTCATTTTCTGCATGAATCTCGACAAGTCCATGGCAATCATTTTATATATGTTTTCATTCTCTTCCATAAACCAATGACGTTATAGGATTATTTCCATCATGGACACTTAAGAAGTTTCTTAATACCCTTGATTCTCATGGTAACTTACGAAATTTATTTACCCTGTGTATACCCCTGAACCGTTATACATTTGCATTCATTACATGCCCTTTTCTAGCATATATGTTAAATATATGCTTAACAAATTCCACCTGCATTCAACATACTATTTTCATGAATCCAATAAGTTTAGCACCATTAATATATATTACTTCAATGGATGCAAGGCCATGTACATTATCATAACTGTGGCTCATTTATAACTTCAGCATATAGAATAGTGTCATGCTTTGCACATTGCTCATAGGAAAATCTCAATTAACAAGAAACTGTTTATAGCTAGACATAGTTTGGATATGATTTTTCATTCATTTATCTACTATTTCAACTATATTTATTTTTTACTATTATGTTATGATTAAAATAACCTACAGGCGAACACAATGATGCCCATTCTTGATTGATCCTCGTTACTAATACTAGTATTTAATCATTATCTCCTTGTTCACCCATGATCAACATCATGTCTTCACACTTTATGACACCTTGTTGTTCTTTCTTCCTTCAACATGGTAGGATTTTAATTCCAAATTTGAGATTGTTACATTCTTATCTATACCACGAATTTAAGTTTTTTAGCTCTGCTTAGTATCCAGTATCATTTTTAATTATTATTCTAGTAGAACATTCTACACATGGATACCTCACTGATTCCATTCCAAGGCTGGTTTCTATCTATTCTTATATTATTGCCACTCACTTCCTAGAACAAAACTTGTCCTTCTTTCCATTATATATGTCTCTAATAGGAAATCAACAAGATCACTTACCCCAACCATCTGCTTTCTTGGTAGCAAAGCACACTTTCCCTGAATTTTACCAGTTGTTCTAGTAATTACATTAAACCATTCTTGGTAATTTAATTCTCAACTTGAAAAGTGCACTATTGGAAATATAGATATGATCAACATTTTTTTCTGTGATAGTTATATTTCATTTGTATTACTATACATACTAAGTATGCTCAAGAAATTTCCTTTTTCCCTACATGTTGTATGTTGTTACTGAACTTAATACTTCTTAATCTTATCTTTTCATCTTCTATCTATGTTTATATATGTCACATTGACTTATCTTTGATCATTGCATTATATGCACCTCTCTTACTTAATCAATTTTCTCAACAAAACGTTGAATTTTCTCAATTTCCAAATTACATTCTTGTTTATCTTACTGTGAGAACCTATAATAGATTTTATGTGTCACCCAAAATTAGGTAGCATTAACTATATAATATCACTATTTCCGATTGTCACTTATTAATGATTCCTACATCTAGTAGATTTATTATACATTTCTAGCACATTCCAACATTCATTTCTCCAGCCAAAATGTGTCCAACACACCTATATTTTTAAGATACACATTTTCCAAAACATATTTCATGGATTTGAGTGACTCTCTTCACTATTTGACATTTGGTGCCTTCTATTACTCACCTTTCAGCCTTACTCAAGACTATAGGTATAACAAATTTAGCATGCCACATCCACTATTGATCAAAATTCCAACACAATTTTCTGATAGTTACATTTATTTATATCAAAAAGTGAAACACACTTCCCTAGTCCTAGTAGTCAGCAATAATGGTCTACTCATCTTATTCTTAGAGAGAGTAGATCGTATCATTTGGTTAGACACATCCTCAATCAATCATAAAAAATAAGGATTATCACATTTAAGTTTGATATAAGAAATAAGAAGTTGCACTTCTATAATTTGGCATATGTGTGAATCAACTTCCTCTCAGTATAGCATGCATTTGCCTTGTTATTGGAATCAAGTTCATATATTTTCGAGTTTATCTCTGCGATCTTCCCAAAAGATCCTATCTATAGTTTTTTATTTAAAACTTTTGTGTTGAGTTCAATTTATTTCCTATAATATTTCTTAAATCTTAGTTGCCTTGTTCTTCTACTAATGACATTGAATTGGTAGTGACAAGATGAATACTTTGTGCAAATAAATTAATAATATTGTTTTCTTCGAATCCTTACATCTTCGCTCTATGTGTATATAGTAATTTTATAGGTTATCTTACATGTTTTATTGTATTATTTGCAATTCTATCTCAAATCTTTACCATTTGATTAGACTACTCCAATAATTTAATTAATTTCTCTTCCCATGTTCGATGTTTGTAATAGATTCACAATAACAAGTTTGAATCCCACAAAATTTTTATGACCATTTCTTTCAAATTGACTCTCAAGTCGAGATTCTTTAAAATTTATGCATTTTTCCATTTAGTTATTTCAGTATCAAGCTGATAATTTATGCATTAATTATGTACTACCTTTTAGTACCTTCATACTTGTTTAGTTCTCTTAAACACCAATTTTGCACCTCTTTCAGCATATAGAACACATATTTACTAATGGTTTCACATAAGTTAATTAACCCATTTTTATGATTTTTATATCTCACCCACACTTCTCGAAGAAAAACTTCACCACAATCCTTTATCAGACAGATTTGAACTCCAACCTTTGTTTATAAGTCTATTTTTCATTAGAAGTCCAACTAGCGCTCTTTACCTTACTATCCCAACACTGAGCACATTGCTTATTAAAAGTATTTTTACTATATTTTACAAATCAGATTAAAATATATGTTTTTCAATACACCATGTCTTCCAAATCCATGTACTTTTACAACACTTCCAAGAAATATTGTTTAGTCATTCAATTAGGGGTTGAGATTCATCTCACGTAAACCCTCTTTGTTGTTTAGTTATGTTTCCAATGTTGGCTAACATCTGCAATCCTGCCATTTTTATGCTTATCTGCCACAGTATTATATGTCAAGAAACATGTGTTCCATGAGTTTTTTTCTATTTCATAATAAGGTGTAGAAATAAGTTCAATATCCTTTCACTTCCTTTACCAAACCTATGATCATAAGAGGTTCTCAATAAATATTCATCTTACCAACCCCCTTTTCGAGATGCTAATCATAGTAAGTACTTAAGCAAGGTAGAATTTAACTTCACTAGCAAACAATTTAATACAATTATTGGTGCGTCTAATCAAACCTTCTTTGAAACCAAGGTAATGGTCAACCCATGGACTGCCCTTTCAAAAGGAAAACAATGAACTATTGTGAAACTTCAATAGCACTTACCCAATCACCTTCCTAGGCTTGGATAAGTTGTTATATTCCAACAAATTATTTTTATGGCCCATCTATGGGGTTTTCTCACTCTGAAATGACACTCTTGCTAGTTATGGGATTGTCTCATCAATATTTAGGAAACCAAATTTCTTTGTAAACCGGTTGCATTTTTCGATTTGTGTTTTCTCTATAATTAAATAACTTGATTATTTCTTATTTCAACCATCAACCATGATACCTTCTATAGGTGGTCTTTCTTACTCGATCTTATGATAGTGCCCATTAGGCTTGAGAGTTGAGCCTAAGCCTCTGATACCATCTTTCATGTACCTCAAGCTAACCTACTAATTTTTATTTATTTTTAGTTTCTTGACCTACATACTTTCAATTTCATCTACCACTAATGTGAGGGTCTGATTATGATGAGATTTAAACTGAGGTAATCACCTCCTTCTGTGGCTCTTCGTTCTTGTATAGGTAAAAGTTTTGGTATTATTTTCATTCTATTTCCTACACTCAAATCTAATCCTATACACTTGTAGCGTTTTTCATGAATTTATAATTCCCTGTTTCCATTTCTTACAGGTATATATTTCCTCTCCATCAATCTGTTTTTTGCTCAACTGATTTTCCATCATCAACAATCACTTTCCATCTTTCGGGTTGTCAGGTTGGTCTCAACTCGTGTCTTAATGATTCAACTATGGCAGTGTATTAATGAGGTTCTATACAAAGAAGATTACACTTTTCAAGTAGACATTTCAAGTGCTAAATATTTTTGATTCACAGAGGTTCTTTGCTTTTTTCTTTTTCCTCGTTGGGGACTATTAAACCGATTTGAGTTATACTTAGTTCTTGGTTTGCATTATAGGGTTGTACCATAGTGACCTTATACTACTACAGCGTAGTCGCAATACTGTTATAATTCCCAACATTGTTATATCCCATGCAACAACTACTATGTAATTTGTGCTAAGTACAACGTGAATTTCCAATTTAATAAAGTATAACTTCTAGAGTATACCATAACGATAAATTTTTAATATGGCCTACTTCAGGATTTTACCCTTTTTTCCTATGTAATGGCAGTGATGTACTTATACCTTGAATGTTTTTACATATGTTTATTTTTATACTTCTGAATTTCAAAAGTTAAATGAATAGTCCCGTAAGCTATATGGACATGTTCGACCTCTAAATTGATGTTAGTGGTGATGGTAGACTTATACCACTCCAACTATGTAACACAGCAAATTTTGTAATTAATGTTTTTTTAAATACTCATAAAGATTTCATATTTATGAATTTGTATCTGCTATAAGGAAACGAAATTTGTTTTCGCATTCTTTAGGTCTTCTCATTCCCTTCCTCATAATATCTAGCATTTTGTTTTAGCTATCATTTCTATATATATGAAGACTTTAAGAGATCACTTTTCTACCTACCAATCGAGGGTATAATTTACTCTTTAATCTTTTCATGAAGCGTCAGATATATTACTATATTTCCGATGGGAATTACATATATGTATAGTACCAAAATTTTCAACTGTTGATCAAATCCATTGTTATTAGTAGAGGAATAGAATTCAACTCAGTTCCCAGTAAGTTTTATTTTTGTTGACTTTATTTCTAATTCCACATTTTGACTTTCTACATGTAGATTCTTAGTAACTGTAGGCTATAGATATTAGATTTATTTTTGGTATTCAAAATAATACAAGATTCAGATAACTATTTATCCTGAACTCCAATCATCGCCTAAAAATCATCCCTATCCACCCTTTTATCGGTCTCACAACATTTTTAGCTTTCCCAATTACCCAACAGTTTCTTTTAACTAATTGTGCAACCTTATTCTCTATAACTAACAGATATTGAAACTCATTCAACACTATGTAACATACTCCGTGTATAAGGTTATCACTCAAATTCCTATTTTGATTTTGTTATTAGTAACTAAAATCCCTATTAGTAATTTTCTATAATATAAACAATGATTTAGATTCGAGGTGGCTAGATCCACCATGACATAGTACATGAAATCATATGAACCGGTAACCTCAATATTCTCACAGGGTCACCTTCTCGATCACTGAATAACGACATCCCCACATTACTTTTGAAGTTATGGCAAGTAGCTTGTCACTGTGAATTTTTCTAGTGTACAACTTCTACTTAAGTATAATTCTCTAATCTTGTAAAATGATAGAAATAATTGAATCAAAATAAATATAATGTAATTAAAATCACATGACAAAATGAATCCAACCAGAATTATTGATAGCAGCTCACTTGGGAATCACATGTGTTTTTACCACCCAACCTTGAACTGTAATCCTCCAATTCACCCCGTGCTCAGATGCTCTTCTCAGGGTTTCCACATCCTCTATTGATCTATTTAGTAGGTATTTAATACCTTTCTTTCATGATAAAATTTTTGTTAGCGATGTCCTACTTTTGTGGAACCTTTTTTCTTGTCCACCTGCGAAGCCTTTTCCATGAAAGTTTGCCTTTCTCTCCCACAATGCTTTTAGGCTTTTCTAAGCTTAACATCTTTCTCTAGTTAGGAAACTTAATGAATATTTCTCTCCCATCCATTAACCTTATGTAGAATTTTATCTAGAAGTCTTATGATGAAAGAATTATCCAATATCATTTACTAATGAGATTATATTCTTTTATTCTGGCAAGAATCTCATTTAGTTGTTTCATTCCAAAGTATTTCTGACCCCTTATGCTTAACTATTTATTCCAATTATGTATTTACATAACATATCCATGTATTTCATAGCCTTTTCCCACTATTCCCATTGCCACAATGTTGTCCTAAATAATTTATTACATCCATCGAGGGACATTACAGTTGGCCTCTTTCCAATTTGGATGAAGGCATTAAATCTTTGTAGGTTTTGTTGGAGGAAGACAAGATGGACCATAATGGGGATCTTGTTCTGGATACTAAGGAGTTTACGGATGGCGTGCCATCCTTCCCAAGTGTCTTGTCTTCATAATGGAATGGCAGAGGCTCATTGTCAAGTGAGTGAAGGTTAACAAGTGTGTCTCATGCTTTAAATTTATAGTCACGATGATGGGAAGACGGGAATATGAGGTGGATGTGAAAGAAGGTGACATCTACACATCATCCTCCCTCATATGTTTTAAGATGGTGACCTTTATTTTTGGCTTCTACTTTCAGCAGTGGAAAAGTAAGTTACATTACTAATTGGTGTGTAATAAGTCATGCCTCATTGTTCAAGTCTGATTCTTAAAATTTTTGAAGTTCATCATCTATCTTGTTTTGGACTAATGTTATTGTTTTAGCAAGACAATATTTATATTTTCCTTCCCTCATTTCTCAAAGGTCGATTTTTTATTGCTATGTTAGTTTAACTCCTTAAAGGTCATTGTAGGATTTTGGTTGATCTATAATTGTCCTCATGGTGTTCGCTTTCTAGAAATAATTAGTGTTTGGGTCTTATGTTCTCTGTCCTTGGTTAATTGTTTTGTTTTAATTTAGCCTAATTGTTCATAGTTGGGTATCCATTGCAAAATTTAAAGGTTTTGCATTTTTTCATAGTTAATTTGAAATAAGTCTATGCTTCAAAGAATTCCATTGTTAGTTGTGGTGTTATTCTTGAAAATGAAACAAGAAAATTCTAATTTAATTTTGTCCTTGAATTAAATTGGGAATGAAATTGTAACTCCACATCTCATGACAACTTGTAATAGTTAACTAAGCTAATTTGACTTAGTTAGCTTAGTTAATTCGAGTTGAGGGTGTAACTAGAGTCTTGTAGAGTGTCTCCTACAACTAGGAACATTAGTTGAGTTTATTTTGAGTTGTAATTATTTAATTCAACCTAACTAACTTCAAGTGAGTTAAACTAGTTCCAACTATTGGCGGAATTAGTGGGAGGTTGAGTAGTGGGGTGTAACCTATATTAATGGGTTCTAACCTATAGTGGTGGGGGGTAAACAGCAGTCAAGTGTGGTATTGTCTGATGTACAGTTTGGTGCTTCTTGTCGGACAGTGGGGTGTAAGTTGCAGTAGTTGGGTCTAGCCTGCAGTAGTATCGTGATTCCTGTAGTGATCAACTAGTAAACTAAAGATTCAATCATAATTAACTCATGCATCTCAGATAAGAGAAAGACCTAGTTGAGATTGGATTTTCAGGAAATTGTATTATCAGTTGTAAAAATCATAAAAATTACACTGATCGTTCATGCAATAAGAGAAAGGCCTATAAGGATTACACAAATCACAATCGTGGAATTTCCCAATTAAATAGTGACTAATTCCCAAGGGAAAATTGAAAGGAAATAGGGACATGGGAAAGCAAGAATTTGGTTAAGTGTCGGCTTAAGCTTGTCTCAGAATTAGTGAGATAGATAGAGATAGTGCAAAGGTTGTTCGAGCTTGAGAAAAGCATTGTAATATTCCTATATTTTTTTATTAATGAAATATACATATAGCAGGGGTTTGTAGATGTGGATTTCCTCATAAAATCATTGTGTTATGTGTGATTTAATTCTTTCTTTAATATTCTTCATGATTTCATTGATCATTTATTTTTTCAACTTATGAATAGAGTAGATTCGAGTCAACTGTTTTAGAATATTACAATGTGTAGTTTTAATCTACAAGGAATTTATACATGATATCGGAGTTGAAATCACTATGGAAGAGAAGAATACAAGTTTTTCTTTTGCAGGAGAAATAAAATTTGTAGTATTGCACTTCAGAGCCAACAACATGTCATTCTATGAATTGAGACTTGAAGGTTCGCTTGAGGGTAGTTCGAACTATATTTCTTGGAATGACAAGATGGAGGCAGTTTTGCAATACAACGAGCTTAAGGAATTCATAGACAAAGATATTCCAAAGCCAAATGATTCTCATGATCTAATGGAGTGCAAAAAGTGTGTCGTAAAGCTGAGAAGGATTATCCTAGAAGGAGTTCAAGATCATGTTTTCTTGAACCTCCACAGTAAGGAATCTCCATTTGCAATGTGGAAGGTGTTGGCAAATCTGTTTCAATACAACAATGACAATAGGAAGTTGGCACTGAAGGAAAAGCTTAGAAATATCAAGATGGAGAAGGGTGACACAATACCAAAGTACTTGACCAAGTTCACTTAATGTTGGGATTGTAGAAATTCTTTTTAGATTCAAACTGTAAGTTGTAATATGCTAAAACAATTGACTTGAATCTACTCTACTTATCAGCATAAATGATAATTAATCGATGAAATCATGAAGAATATAAGAGAAAAAATTCAATCACACATAACACAAGGATTTTCTGGGGAAAGACGCCGCTAAAAACCCCTGTTATCTATATATTATATTAATCAGAACATATGAAAATATTACAATGCTTTATTCAAGCTCGAGCAACCTCTACACTATCTCTATCTATCTCACTGGTTCCTAGGCAAGCCTTGGATGAATACCATATGCATTGCTCAACCTTGAGCTCAACCAGCACAAGTATTTTCTATCCTCTGCCTGACTGACTCCCTTTGGCCAATACTTAGCCAAATTCCTATCCTTCCAAGCTCCTACTTCCTTTCCCTCACAAGTTACATTCACAAACTTGTGCTTCCTATTGTTTGGTCTCGCCAAATCGTGCTCAACAAAACAATGATTAAACTTGTTCCTCCATTCATGCTTTTAAACGTAATTCAAATGGTTAAAATTAGTGAGTTTTGTAATTAAGGAATGATTTATTTTAGGAATTCTTTTGATTGCATGGAACATCTGTTTAAATTAGATGTCTTTATAACTAATATTACATTGTTCCTGAACTCCAATCTCAACCAGGTACTTCTTTGATCCAACATGGATGAGTTAATTATGAGTGAATCTTCAGTCTACTGGTTGAGACATCATGATTACACCCTACTACTAGATCTCCCACTAATTTCTCGATCCATTGGAACTACTTTAACTAAATTTAGCTTAGATAACTTGAATTAGATATTTATAATTTTAAAGAACTCAACTTGGGCCCCTAAAATCTAGGAAGCAACTCTGAACTCAAATTAACTGAGCCTTCTAAGTTGACTTAGCTTAGTTAATTATTACAATTTGCTATGGGAATTAGAATTACAATTTATTTCCTAATTTAGTTCAACAAAAAATTAAATTAGGATTCTTTTGTTGATCTTATTTTTGTTCTGAATGCACCTCTTGTCACTTTTATCGTTGTTACTACAACATCTACAACCGAAAAGCATCCAGACAAAATTAATTGAATCAATTTTGTCTGCAATTGTCTACTAGGGAAATTGTGTTGCAGTTCACATTGCTATTGATCCTCCTTCTCTGTTTTCAACACTTCTTTGCACTCCTCAGTATCCGACTAACATTGTTCCTCCTTCTATTGAATACTATGGAACCCCATAACAAAGTAATGAACAATGTGACAAAAAACACTTCAATGGATCATGCACAATTTCTGAAACGCTTGGACTAAGGTTTGATATCACCCCACCTCACATGTGGAGGTATGGTTGCACGTTGCCCTTCTACCCACATGGCTCAAACTTTCTCCATACTGGATGTCTTTGCTCGAGTGGATGGTTCCACCCTATCTCCTCTTCTTCTACAATTTTCGTTGTTCCACAACTTCCTAAGGCTTCTTCTAAGGCTGCATGTTTAGACGTCTAACATGCCCCCTCTCAAACACCAGGTCTCTAACCTCTTCCTTTCTCCTCAAGGATTTGCATGCATGAGATAAACATGATCTACTCATATTATTTTTGCTACTGCATCTGCACTGCTACTACAACCACTACAATAATGGGTTTCAAGTCCTCAGATATTGAAGTCCTAACTTGCATAGGGTTGATCCCTCTAAAGCTAGACTCCCTCTGAGTCTCAATCTCCATATGGGAAATATTTAGGCTCCTTAATCTACCAATTTTAATGATCACAACTTTTGTTTTGGTGACACTAAACATTGGCTCAATGATCTTCCCACTACCAGCCTTCTGGCTACATTAAGAAGTCTCCACATAGGGTCTTTTAGATCTATCCTGAACTAGAGCTCCATCAATTTGCAAGTAAAACTTAGAATTATTCTCTTCTATTTTGATTTTAGCCTTGATACCATGTAGAAATTTCTACAAATCTAGCTCTTAATACCATGTAGAAATTCCTTGTAGGTTCAAATTGCAAATTGTAATATACTAAAACAATTGACTTGAATCTACTTTTGTCATCAGCAAAAAAAATAGTCAATCAATGAAATCATGAATAATATAAGAGAGAATTAAATCACACACAACACAATGATTTTCTAGGGAAAGCCATAGCTAAAAATCCAAGTTATCTATATATTGGATTAATTAGAAAATATGAGAAGATTACAATGCTTTTCTCAATCCTAAGAAACATTTACATTATCTCTATCTGTCTCATTGCTTCCTTAGAAAGCCTTGGATGAATACAATATTGTCTTCTCAACCTTTAGCTCAACCTAGACAAGTATTTTCTATACTCTACTGATCGACTTCCTTTGGCCAATACTTAACCATTCCTAGCCTTCCAAGCTCCTACTTCCTTGCCCTCACAATTTCCATGCACAAATGTGTGCTTCCTATTGCTTGGTCTCAACAACTTGTGCTCAGCAAAAGAATGATTAAACTTGTGCCTTCATTACTCCTTTCAAAGGAAATTCAAATGGTTAAAATTAGTGAGTTTTCTAATTAGGGCATGATTTATTTTAGGCCTTCATCTGATTTCATGCACCATCTATTTAATTTACATGATTTTACAAATGATAGTACATTGTGCCTTAACTCCGATCTAAACTAGGTCTTTCTCTTATTTGAGATGCATGAGTTCATTATGACTGAATCTTCAATTTACTAGTTGAGCAGTGTTAGTCACACCCCACTACTACAGGATACATCCCACTACTAGATCTCCCACTAATTCCTCCATCATTTTGAATTAGTTTCACTGAATTAATAATTACAAATCAAACTAACTCAACCTGGGCCCTTAAAATTTAGGAACCACTCTACATGATTCTAGATAGCCTCGCAACTCAAATTAACTAAGATAACTAAGTAAAATTAACTTACTTAAGTATTAAAAGTTGTTATGAGAATTATAATTACAAATTAATTCCTAATTTAATTCAAGGACAAATTAATTTAGTTTTTTTTTTTATGTTATTTTTAATATTTCTTGTTGCTATTTTCAGCAGGGATGAGATTGGAAGTGTCTGTTTTATAGTTTTCGAAGACAATGTGGAGATCTTAACACTTGTAGGCCTTCACAAGAGTTGGAATAACTACAAGGACTCAATTAATGGGAGGGAGAAGCTACCAGAGTGGGAGTGCTTGTGATTTGACCTAGTACAAGAAGAGATTTTGTGGAACACCACGCATGGATCCTCACCAAAGCATGATCAGGAGGAGAATTGGGCCTTAGCTGGAAATACAAAGAAAGGGAAGGGGAATTCATCCCATTCCAAATCATATTCTAGTAAGGGAAACAAGAATAAGGACTTGACAAAGATTAAATTTTTTCATTATCATGAGTTGGGACACCATGCCACAAATTGTATGCACAATAAGGCGGGTAAGAATCCCTCAAGAGGAGCAACAAGTGAAGCTCTTTCTTAACAATTAAGACAAGATTTCACCTTCATCGCTTGCATGGTGACATCAATGATAGGTAGTGTGTGGTACTTAGATAATGGAGCTGCATTCCATATCACTAACAATAAAGAGTACTTTAGTAACTTGGAGGAGAAGGAACACCAGATGCACATTGAGATCGAAGATGATGGGAGGTATAACACGACCAACATCAGTATTTTTACCTTTCATAGGGAGTCTAGCTCTCCTCTCACATCAAAAGATGGAATGTATGTCCCAGGTTTGAAGAAGAATTTGGTTTCAGTTGCCATGTTGGAGGAACATGGCTAGGATGTGAAATTTAGCTAGGGAAATTTTTTCTCATCATATAGTCTCAGGATAGGTTAAGTGGATCGAGGTTCAAGTGAAGAACTTCAGCAAATATGATTTAGAATACTTCGATGCTTTTAGCACAAAGGAAGAGAAGGTAAAAAGTCGATACATCAATGAGTTGTGGCATAAAATATTAGGTCACTTTCACCAAAGAAATTTGAATATCATACATTGGGGAAGTACATTGGGGAAGTACACCAAAGCTTCCTATCATAATAGAGACAGTTGAGTGCAAGAGATCCTTGATAGAGTTCAGTCAAATGTGTATTGACTATTCTCGACAACCTCCATGGCCAAGGAAATTTATTATGTAATATTTGCTGATGATAGTTCTCATAAGTGTTGGTTTTTCTTCATGAAAAAGAAATATCAAGATTTTACTAAATTTTGTGAATTTAAAACACTTTTCGAGAAAGATACTAACACGAAAGTTAAAGAGCTCAAAAGTGATAACGATGAAAAATATTTTTCAAATGAATTCAAGAATTTATGTGCATCAGAAGGAATTCAATGAGAATATATAGAACCTCATAACCTATAACAAAATGGGTAGAACGTAATCCCTTTCTTGTTGAGAGGAAGTGTTGAAAATGAAACAAGGAAATCCTAATTTAATTTTTTCCTTGAATTAAACTGCAAATAAAATTGTAACTCCACATCTCATGAGAATTTGTAATAGTCAACTAGATTAATTTGACTTAGTTTAATCATTTAATTCTAGTTGGGGGTTTAATTAGAGTCATGTAGAGTGTCTCCTAAAACTAGGAGCACCAGTTGAGTTTATTTTGAGTTGTAATTATTTAATTCAGTCTAACTGAGTAAAGGTCAGTTGAACTAGTTCTAACTGATGGAGGAATTATTGAGAGGTCCAGTAGTGTGGTGTAACTTGTAGTAGTGGGGTGTAACCCATAGTAGTGGGGTGTAACTTGTAGTAGTGGAGTGTAACATGCAATTGAGTGTGGTGCTACCTGATGTATAATGTATTTTTGTTTGTTGAACAGACAGGTGTAACTTGTAGCAGTGGGGTGTAACATGCAGTAGTGGGGTGTAGCCTGCTATAGTTGGGTGCTTCCAATAGTGATCAACCAGTAAACTAAATATTCACTCATAATCAACTCATGCATGTCATATCAAAGAAAGACCCATTGTAGAGTTGAGTTAAGTGACAATGTACTATCAGTTGTAAATACATCTAAATTAAACTCATGGTGCATGCAATCAAAGGAAGGACTATGAGAATTGCGCAACTCATAATTGTGGAATTTCCCAATTAAATAGGGGTCAATTCCCAAGGGATGAACACAAGGAAATAGGGAATTGAGCTAGAAAGAATTTTTCTAAGTATTGTCTTGAGCTTGTCTAGGAAATAGTGAGAAAGATAGAGATAGTGAAAAGGTTTCTCGAGCTTCAGAAAAGAAATGTAATCTTCTCATTTCTCTTGTTTAATGCAATATACAGACAATAGGTATTTTTTAGCTTTGGATTTCCCCAGAAAATCATTGTGTTATGTATGATTGAATTCTTTCTCTTATATGATTCTTCATTTCATCGATCGTTTGTTGTTTCCACTGATTAGTAGAGTAGATTCAAGTCAATTATTTTAGCATATTACAATTTGTGTTTTCAATTTACAAGTAATTTCTACAGCTATGTCATGTTTCTGAGTTGTAGCACGATTGAAAATTCGCTCTAATTCATGTATATTATATGGGACTTGAAGGGTGATTTTGTATTTCTTAGGTCGAGGGTTTAGTGTTTTGTATCTCATCCCTTTCTTTCTTTGAAGGAAGGGGTTCTTTAAGTCTTATTTATCAATGTTCCTTGGTTGTTTCTCTCATTTATCCTAAGCAAAGTATGTTTAGTAGAAGAGGTGGAGAAAGCAATGCTAAAAATAAAAGAAGCCAACCTTTTTCTTATGAATATGTTTCTACCTTTTCTTATGTTGTTGACCTGGAAGTTAGGAAGGAGATTTTATCTTTGGAAATTAAAGAGGTCAGGGACAAGCCTTATCACTCAGAGTCCGAATCAGCAGATGAGGATATGAAATGGGCACTGGACCCCAGAATATTTAGGAAAACAAAGCTTCATTTTATGAATTCCCTGGCCTTACACAAACAAACTTCCACTTTTCTATGCCTGGTATTCAAATATAAACAAGTGGATACTAATAATATATTCTCCTCATTGGAGGATATCACATGAATTATTCATAATATCAAGTATTATTTGGATAGTGTGGACTCTTGCTTGGCTCATGTAGAAGGATTCCTAGTGAGTGACTCTAATTTTGGTGACCTCGATGACCCTTGAGTTGAACATGGTAAAACTCCTACAATAATTTCTTTAAATCAACATTAGTGATGTGGGGTTTCAAAAAAAACTATATAATTTTTTGTAATCATCGTTCAACCATAGTTTTTCTATGGTATTCTACTTATCATTTTTCTTCTGAAGCTAAATGCACTAAAAGTATGCTCATTGTCTATCTTATGCTATCTTAAAAATTGTTTTATATCATTCTAATTTTCTTATGGATTCTTCACTAGAAAAATTGGTTTCTTGCATATTCTATGTACAATGGAGCTGTTATGGTTATGGGTACTCTATTTATTTTTCAGAGTTGGATGATCCTCATTGTCTTGATGTTGATACAATTTCAGTCCTTCTTTGCGAAGTGTGGTGTATGCTTCTAGTTTTGTAGACATTCCTATGTTTTGTGTATATGACTCTTTTCATGGATGGCATACCATACGTACTTTGCAACATAGTCTATCTTTGCTTTGGTTCTCTCATGTTATTATATGGAAAATTCACTTTTGTAGGCAAAAATGAACTCCCTAGATCTAGTGGTATGATCTAGAACAACAAAGGGAAAAAATATCTACATTTTCCTTAGAGATATTAGAATACGAAAAAGAGACCTACCTAGAATCTGTAATAATTCTTCCTCTTATCTTTGCTTGTAGCTCCAACTTTAGCTCCACACACTATAGCTGGAACCAACAAAAATTCCCAAAAAAAGAAAGGGAGTTATAATATCCATAAAGAATCATCCAATGTCTCTAACCAATGACTCAGAATGGAATTGAAATACATAAGAATCGACATGACACAAATATAGGAAAACATAGTGCGTTTTGTACTAATATAAAAAGGATATATTTATAGCCATATATAAAAGATCACTTTGTAGATATCCCCCCAATTGGCTTGCCATTCCTTGCCACAAAACAAACCTTAACACTCAACCCTAATGCATAAATGGATGTTGAATCCTTACGCTCAAAGTAGAAACATGAGGGTACTAGTAATCTCCAAAAACCAATCTAGACTCTATGGGAGCTAGTAAATTTATAGGGTGAAAATGATAGTTTAGGATTTACCAATTGAGGCTTCAGATCAATATATGAGGGAGGATAATTTTTAGGGATAAGGGATAAGACCCCTAGGGATGGATCAAATAGGAATTCAAGATCTTTATCCATGGTAAATGTTTAAAACTACCTTAGAATCTTATGGAAGGAGAAGATTCGAAAATATTTTTTCATTTTCTCGAAATTATGGAACCATTGAACTATAAAGTAGAGAAACATGTGCTAATCAATGCAATTGCTAAATTATACAACATGCGACCATTGTAGGCAGACCTAAGAGTAGAGTGCGTTGGAGCCAAAAACGTGGTTTTTGAGATGATTGACCTAGAAACACATACTTTTTGGAGAGGTGATGCTTAGGGATTTATGAAGGGATAATGACAAAGTGTTAAGAATGCTGATTGATCTGGGTTTTAAGACCATTTGAGTGGATGAAAAAAAAATGACCTATAATTGATTGGCCCCTAAAGCACAAATTCAGAAGAAGCACCAAGAAAAAATTGGTCAAAAACGTCATCTACTACAATACGTATTATCATCATGATATCATTGTTGAGGGAGATGTAACCATGCTCAGCATATAAGCCAATATTACATGTACAAGATCAAGAAGTTTCATCCAATGATGATAGAGTGTGGACATATGTTTGGATGACTGTTTGAATGGTCATAACCACCATACTTTATAATATTATATGAATCATTAAATCACATCCCGGATGGATGGAACTAGATCTAGGATTCTCTACCCTGTCACTCAATAGTACGAGTCTAACCATGTGAATAAATGAGCTAGAGTTGAACATGGTAGACAACATATGGTTACCTTCCAATAATGTGAACAGCTAATATATGCAAGAGAAACTATCGATAATGATAATCACTCTCAAGGTACCATAGTACAATTTATATATTGTTAATGAACGAGCTAAGGTTGTACACCACATAGAATCCTTTAGTCATAGGAAAATGAGGAGGACCCATCCTCAAAAGCGAGGAAACTTTCCATTGAGGTATCTAAGTTACAAGATATCAAAGGGAGTTTCTAAGTCAACTTCTCAAATAATGAGCTGACGTTAACAGGAAGTGACCCATCGTAAGAGGGCCTTGATGTATCCCTCATCAATCACATGAAATTGGTTTCAAGATTTGACATAGAATGATGTTGATGAAGAGTTTCATTAGGAAGGGAAGACATGAATGATGGTTTAAATGTATTGTAGCAGATGTCAACTAAAGGACTTCTCTTGTACATATTTGTGAGACTCTATGAAGTTAGTAGCGTTGACCCAGAACTAATTATCGAGGCTTTTGATATGGTGTGATTAACCAAAGAGGAAGAAATATTTCCCAACCCAATAGTCACAGAGATTAAGTGAAAGAGTGTGATTCTCAAGAGAAACTCACTACCATTAATAGGTTAAGTACTCTTCTTCTCAAATTCCCCAACCATTTCTAGTCAATACCTCTTTATTTTTGACAAGCTTGAGGAGGATAGCATATGCTTGATCTATAAGTTCATCCTTCAGATGAATACTTATGATCACTTTTACAAAACTTGAGAAGGATTGATTTACTCTCATCATGTTCGACGATTCCAATGGTGTTTGATGATTTTACGACTTCAGTGAAGGTCTAACTCAACTTATTTTTCATATTTAGAGGGTCTGGAAAAGAGGCAAAAAAAATGTTCCAAAGCCTCCTTTTTGTAAATTTAGTCTGTTGATTTTGAAAAGGCATAAAATAATACTCGCAATAACCTTTTATCCATTTTTGACTAAAGTATTCTTTTTTCATAAATAGTCTTTCCTAGTTTGGAAAAGGGTTAAACTTATACTGGGTAGATGTCTTTTGATTTACTTTAACAAGTTAGAAAAGACAAGTGCTTGATGATATTTTCATTTTTGGGAGTTTGAAAATAGCTAAAAGAGGGCGATAGGGAGTTCATTTTTTGTACGCTTTTAGAGCTCGAAAAAATGAAGAAAGTGTGCTCTTTCATCAAAATGACTAGTATTGAACCTAAAATCTATATATGATACTTCAATTAGCTTTAAATTTCTAAAAACATTACAAAAGGATTAAAAATATATTCCATATGCTAAAATTAGGTCACAAATGCTAAAAATACATTAAAATAATAATTAAAATGACCATAAATAAGAAAAACTAAAAACAATTTTTGCCATTTTCATTTTACCTCTTGTGAGTTAGCTCTGAGTGCATTTTACCTTGAAACTTCAGCACATGATTGTAACCAATCTCGTGGACCATTTCCAGCATGGTTAGTTCTAGGTAGGAGATTTTTCTTCTCTCTCTTTTCACAATTTCCATTTTTCATTTCATGCAATTTTTTGAGAGTTCTCATAATTTTAGGGTCTACATTTTCTCTCTAGGCATATTACACACTATTCGTATCGAAAGGTGCATTGGGTATGCCTAATTCACAATGGGAAGAGTGAACTAGTGCACCTACGAATAAGGAAAAGTTCATTGGGGAACTCTGTCCACTAAAGAGATGGTGTGATGGGCATAGTGGAAGTAAAAATTTGACATTTTTGGGATAGATTTGTCGCAAAGTTTTTCACAAGATTGGTTCCAAGTTTTTTCTTGTGATTTTACATATATTCACCAGCACAAAATGGTTGTAAGTTGGAGAGAAACAGAACATGGATCTCAATATGTGGATTCTCCCAGTGACCTAGAAGCAATACAAGCCTTAAGGAATTGTGGACTCCTTAATGTTTTTTATATTTAAGGTGTGAGAACTCAACTAGATTTATTGGAATATCTGGTTAAGGAATGGGATATTCAAGGATAGTGCTTATAGAGGTAGAAGATATGTATTTTCTGACAGGGTTGTCTTAGAAAGGAGCCCCTATCTTGATATCTGGCATGAGAAGGGGTGGTGAAATTGTTAATTACTAAATTTTGTGCACCATATATCTTGTTTGTGACCAATAAAGGACTGAAAGACAGAGGTTAAGGATGTCATTCAAATTCCTACAAGTACAATCCTTTTCATCCTTAGTCAGTTGGCTGACATTGTTTCTTCACATTTGGCTACCAAGTCCCAAACACAATATGAATTGCAATGAATAGAACCTATTATGTTTAGTTGAAGTGAGGGGGTGTTAGAAAATTTTAAGAAACAACTCAAAAAAGTAATGGATGACTCAAGAACTTTGCATATGTTTCAATTTTCATATCATTTTCTCTAAAGAGGATACCACTACTTTGTCCTCAACATATTTCACTTGAGCTTCCAGCTCCTAGAGTTCCACAGATGAGGTAATCGGTAGATATCATGTCTTTTCAGTTAGGTGCATCTGTAATGAGTTCCAATCTACCTTCTCTCGATGGCTACATGTGCATCTTATCATTATTGAGGACTATTGATATGCCTAAGTTGATTTCCATGGAGACAGAAAGCTCATTTTACCTAAGGGCGAGAAATGGGGTGTTATAGGTAAAATAATGTCGTTTCGAATGTTCGTTTTTGGATTTTACAATTTTTTTTTAGTGTACCATAGATTGACTATTAGTTTTTGCATGCAGATATTGTACTAGTATGACTAGCAGGCTCATTGTCTTCAGCGACAAGGAGAGCCACAACTTGCACCAGTTCGAGTTGCTACAGGGGAAAAGGAGGAAATGCAAGATCTCAACATAGCTCAAATTCTTACTGAGTTTGAGTGCCATGTTGAGGGATTAACCCATAGTGTGCCAGGGACTAGGGTCACTGAGATCCCTATCTATTTACAGAAATACACTATGAGTTAGGGAATGAATTAGTTCGTTGATGTGCAAAGTTTCCCATGTGATTGTTTGTTATCATGATCATTACTAGGATTAGTATACTAGGAGGCATTATAGTCATATTTTGTCTCCATGTATTTTGATATTATAGGTCTCGAGCATGGTTTTTTGTAAACCTAAACTCTATATAGGGTTTATCTATCAATGTTTCCTATTTTCTCTATATTCTTGTTCAATGTGTGATGTTAATTGAAGTGTTTATATGTTTTGTAAATGATCGTCTCAAACATAATTTCCAAATGAATTAGTTAATGTATTTAGACTTCTAGGAATATGTTGATATTTAATGCAATCAAAATGTCATTCTAGAAGGTGAACCCATAAAAACATGTGTAGCATAGTTGGACTTGTTATTGAATAGAGGTTTTTCAGTTGTAGTACTACAAGTTGTGAATCAATTTAGACAAAACTGTGGCAAATTCGATGTGAAATAATGTAAAACAATAATTGATCACTTGCTATACTCAGCGATATTATTAGTTGAGCTACTGATACAAATTCCTTTTAAACTCACTAACTCGTCATTTGGAGCATAAATATCCCATGATGAGGAGGAAAGGTTCTGAGGACTATGGTTAGCACCATCAGCATAACCAACATATGTTGGAGGGAACGTCGACACATGAAAATCAAATGTAATTCAATATTAACAAAGATGATAGGAAAATCCAAAGGAAACACACTTCAAACAAACTAACACACCTATACAATATGTACATAGTGATTATGAAAAGGTAATCTAGTTGCAGTGGTTTTTCAAGTACAACCCTTTTTTGTGTTGCGCCAAAGGGATCCCATCAAGATCAATGAGATCATAAACCCATTTGGCAAGTACACATTTAAGTATATATAGGCCCAGTGAAATGGGTACGACCTTGCCAACCTATAACTTATCAACTTCCTAATCATACAAAAGGACTAGGTCACCTTCCGGCAAGGCACGTGGTTTAACATTTTTATCATATTGCTCTTTGATGTGTTTCTTATGGTCCTCATTCGCCATGGTGGCATCACATCAGGTTTCTTCTAAGCATGGTAGATGAAAAAAATGCTCCTATTTTGCGGAAGTTGTAGGAAGAAGCTCGTATTTAGGCTTCAAAGATGGAATCTCACATTCGATGGGAAGAATTTATTCTAGATTGTACAAAACCTGAAAGGGTGTAAATCGAGTTGTAGTTTGAATAAATGTTTAGTATGCCCAAAAAGCTGAAAAACTAATGAGGTGTCAATTCATTTTATGAGTCCCTATCATGCATTTCAATATCGTTTTCAAAACCTTTTTAATGGCTTCTACATTCCCATTGGCCTGTGGGTAATAGGGAGTCAAACTATAATGTTGAAAGCCCAACTTGGTAATTTGTTCATACATTATGTAATTTCAAAAATGTTTACCATGGTTTGTAAAAATGGCTTGTGGCACACTAAATCTAGAAATGACATGATTAAAAAGAAATAATGGAGTTTTTTCTCTAGTATTGTTGTATGTAGGAATCACTTTGTCCCATTTGATAAAATAAGCTATAGCCACAATAATTTAGCCATGCCCCCAGCCGAGTGATGTTTACAAGTTAGGAAGTCAATGCCTCATTTCACAAAGGGTCCAACCATTATAACTAAATGCATAGGAGTAGGTGGAGCACGATATTTTCGATCATAGATATGACAAGTGTGACACTTTTGGACTGCAAGGATGTAATATTGAAATGTGGTTAGCCAAAGGTAACCAGATCGAAAAATATTTTGGGTGGTGGTATAGCAAGAAATATGTCCACCACATCCTACAACATGGCATTCATTCAAAGATTTTTCAGCCTCCTCATAAGTGATTGAGCATCTAAAGATCATATCGACACCATAGCGATAGAGAGTGTTTCCAATTATAATGTATTTTCGAGCCTGGTATTGAACATGTCCTTGATCAAGGGTAGAGTTATTACGCTAGAAAGTTTAGTTCTAGAGATAACTAATGATATTTCCATACCAAGGATTGGATGAATCAATAAAAACGAATGGCTCATCAGGAATGGAATCGTCATATGTAGACTCAATTTCATATGAGGGAAGGTCATAGATAAATTCAAGGAAGACTAGGGACTTCTTAGACATAGATTTAGTGAATTCAAAATCAAAATCCTTGAGGTTAAAAATCCATTTATAGTATTCTTCCCCAAGAAATTTTAGGACAAAATGTATGTCATCGAGCTGTAATAAGAAATTACCATAGTATTTTGAAGTAGAATGCAGTCGTAAAATTTTTGGACAACATATATAACTATCAAAGCTAATTTTTAAACTTGAGTATATTTGATTTCAGTGTCATTTAAGTTTTCACTCAAATAGGAGATTGGATTTCATCCCCTAGGTCATCTCTTGAACCAATATCAAAGCAATGGTGGTAACAACTATAGTGAGGTAGAAGAAATAGTCACAATGATAGTCAGGGGGATAAAATAATGATGCTTGAACTAGAAAATCTTTCAAAGAATAAAATATTTCTTGGTTGTATCATCCCAAAAGAAGGGAGCCCCTTTCTTCAATAGGCCAATAAATCCTTTCGTAAGTTATTCATAGCTTGGGGAAATCTTCACACAAGGTTAGCCACCCTTGGGGAAATCTTCATACAAGGTTAGCCACCCCTTAGAGGAATTGTAACTAGACAAGCAATGAAGGTGCAGGAAAATCAAGGATTTCCTATACTTTGAATGGATTGGTACAAATTCCTTGTTTCAACACAACAAATCCGAGAATTCTATCGGATTGGACTTAAAACACACATTTGTGTGGATTTAATTTGATATTGTAATGCTGACAACGTAGGAAAATATCCCTGAGATGCATCGAATGATCTGCACAATGTTTGGATTTGGTAGGTAAATGATCCCAATAAGGTTGGACATTTTGCTTGATCAAATGGAAGGAATTAGTTATGGCCTCGTGGAAAGTTGCAAAATTGTTTGTAATATCTCTCCTTGCCTGAAAATAAACATTATTATTTGTTCCATTTTATTAAAAAAATAATGATGATGTCTTCCATAGGATGATGATCTAATAAATGTTTTTCAATGGGAAATAAATTGGAATTTCTTAGAAATGGAACATTGGAAGATAAGAGTATATTATAAGAATCTTTCCATGATTGGAATATAGAAGGGTTCTCGATAAGCTTGGTGGATGGGAGAGAAAGGTCCACTAAGAACTTAGTTGGAGGTAAACATTAAGTTGAGATTGGCATAGAGCATCACTAAAGATAAAAGTGAGCTTTTGGCACTAAGGGAAAAATCTAATAAAGAGGGACACTTCTTTTAGAAAAGATGTCACATGGAAAGAAGGCATAAAAATGCCTATTGTAAGAATAAACAAGTTGTTGATGTCTTTGATAGGAAAACCCTGCTTGGGTGTGAATTAGTAAGATACAATTGTAGAATTGGGTGGACAACTGTTTACTAGTTCTGAAGGAATTCCATCATAAATTCATTGGTTAGCTTATAGTTACTAGTATATTGGTTTTCAGTTAATGTAAATCTTTGGACCGTTTCTCTGAAAATTAAATGCTAGAATTTTATGCTAGTTAGGAATTAAGTATGGAAGATACTAATTGCATGTTAATGGATGATGAATGAATTCCTCTCTTTTGTTTTCTTCTACACAGTAACTTTCTATTATAATTATTATATCATAAGGAGGGCTACTGTAAGTATAGATTGATTGATATTTTTTTTAGACTAGAGGGATTTGACTAGTATTCTATAAAGGTAGAAAATTAGCTATTAATCAGTGGAACAACACCCTAATTACGATGATAGTAAGACCAAAAAAATCATAACTCAAGATAAGGAACCATAGAATTAATGACTTCAAAGTCAATGAACAAAGTTTCAAGGGTGCAGCACAGATCCTATACATGAAAACAATCATGTAAAAACTATATGGAAACTTTAACGTAGAACTTAAAATATGCATGCAATAATGTAATCTATTCTTATATTGATTTTAAAAGATACTAAAACAAGAGAGCATTAAGCTCTGATATGGAATTATAGAACAAAGAAAACTTTTGTCCTTTATTGGCAACCATAATGCTCTGACCAACATTGTAACAGTAGAATAACATCTCCTTACAAGTCAAACGAATTGACTTTCTAAAAAAATATCTCACAAAAGGAGAGAACTAGAATGTAAGGAGAGAACTAGAGTGTATTGACATTTATATTACAAAGGATTGTAGAAGTGATAATTTTGCCGCTTTTCTCTTTTAGCCAGATGAAACAGATGGAAATGCGAGAGAACAACTATGAAGACATCAACTGAAACAAAATTTTAACTCATTGAGTAATTCCACAAAGTGGAAGAAGTTATAAGCAAAGCCTTAAGGAAAGTGGTATTTCCCTAAATGTCTCTTGTAGCCTAGGCAGACACACATTGTAGTGTTACAAATAAAGTACATAGTATATTTAGAAAACATGTGGAAAACAACCTTAGCATATATATGTAAGCATATAATAATGAAAATTTACATCTAAGAATATATACATCAACAAATAACTGAATTCGATGTTGAGACAGTAAACAGGCTCTATGTTCTTAACGAAAGTAGTTAAAACAAGTATGATTACATTTGCACGAATGGGTTACAGGATTAAAATGACAATATGTTAACCTAGAAAAAAGAAAACATTAAGAGCAAGCTTCTATGAAAATACAAAGGGTGACTCATAAGCCCCTATAGCTATCCTCTTTAAAAATAATAAACACAAAACAGAATCACTCAATGACTAAATAGAAGGGCATAGCATAACCATAGGCATTTTGCCACTGACACACTAGGAGCAGTGGTAACCATAGTTGAGGAATCTATCATCTGAGAATGAAGGACAGCACAACGAACCATTTTCCAGAAGCACAACAATTGATTATCCAAATCCAGCATAATAAGAGTACAAACGACCTATAAAGTAGCGTTGTGGAGGGAATCAATTACTGATAAAACATGTTAGGGATGGTGCATGTCACAGAATATAAAAAGACTTGAGGGTTCACTAGAATACCTGCATACAGGTCCCCCCAGCAGACAAACTCAGTATACATCGGAAACATTTCCCATACTACGACTATAGTAAAAATGCATAAAATAATAAAATAATTAACTGATAAATTAAGGGCACGGAGTTGGGTTGCCTATTCACCAAGTTGAATTCATGCAATAGAAAAAAAAAAAAACTGAGTCAATAATTAGTTCACAGTAAATGATATAAAACCCACCTTTGGAGCAACCTCTGAGATAATAATAAACTTGCATTTCTGAGATAATAATAAACTTGCATTTGATTACCTAAAGAAAGCAGGAAGTAAAGCTTTGATCCTCGGACGTGATTCAGTGAAAATTGCATGAGGGAGGCTCGTAAGAAATGGAAATGGCAAGATTCCCACCATCGGAGCAAGATTTACCCTGTAAACAGAAAAAGCCCTAATTAAATCACCATAATCTCTTATTCTAAGCCACTATCAAAAGCCTACAAATGAAAATGATGCTTGTACATGTTGAGGCATATGGAGGAACTATCGGTCATGGAAATTTGTTGTAAGGAGTAACATAGCCACTGCAAATTGTGCAACAAGTAGAACAAAGAGGAAACATTTATGAAAATTCTATTGACACCATAGAAAAAAAGAAACACTTCCTCTCAACAGAATTATTATGCAATGACACTTTCTCATGGAAAAGTGCATCTCAGGCATGGAGCAGTAACATTATAATTGGTGCAGGAATGAGCCGTGTCACACCAGGCGTCGATGAGTAGAATACAGTAGAAGAACCGTCAGTCCTAATGAGCAGGAGTGGAGGTAGGTTATGAGAAAAGTGGCTTAGGGTTACCACAATGTGCCATCACTATTGATCTAGAGCCAAACTCATCTCCATCATCATGTGAAAAACCAAGCCATCCCAGTACCCACATGAATGACTTGAAGTGGCAAGCGGAGGATGGGACTCGTAGTACTACCACCAAAACCATAGCTAGTCAAAGGAGGGCATCATGGCAATATTAAGGACCTTGCCATAAATAAAATGGACATGCACTAAACTTTTGAGCTTGATAAAATGCGCCATGGATATTGACTTATGAAAATAGGAAATCAAAGTACGTTCACATGCTACTAGATAAATCCTTCGAACATTCCTAGGTAAATATATATGTTGCAATATAAAGTTTTTACGATGGAACATATGGATATGACATAACCTTTATAGATAGTAGTATTTTTCACCTAACCATATTAAAATGTGTACCCTAATAATTTGAGTAAGTAATAAATAGAAGAAAAAAAAATGGATGTGAAAATGGTTGAGTGTTTTGACATATGGTATCATAGCCCATGTTTGCCACTAGTCCTTAACAAACCATCATAGCAGAAAAGTGTATAGATACGAAAATTGCAGAAAACTAATAGATGTTTCATTATATCATGTGAAAAATTGGTTCATTAAGCTTATTTTGTCATATGATGGTTGAGGAAATACCATTGGAAGATAGACTATATGTGGAATTGGGGGAAGGAGCCACTCCCCCTATAAATCCATTCACAAAGGTCATACAAAACTTTCAACGAGAATTGGAATATTTAAGAGACAGTAATGAACGATTATTGCACACTAGCGAGGAGCAAGAAATAATGATCAAAACATTAACATAGAAATCAGGTCATAAAATATTGGAAGTAGATATGATGAAAGGAGGAGAGTCTAAGGTTGGAAAATTTGAGATTCAAGGGGAATCAGACAAGATCTATTTCTAGAAGTCAAAGTGGAAAAAATAGCCAGAATTGCTAGGAGAATTTCAAAAGATCAAACCCCCCATGTTTGACAGGGAAAAGGAGGAGGACGCAGATGCTTGGTTATTAAATATGACTAAATACTTTCAAGTTTATGACTATGAAAGTAATTTGAAAGATAGGTTAGTTGTTTATCAATTACAAGGAAAATTTTATTTATGGTGGGAAGAGGAAAAGAATGTACAGGGAATGGAGGAGAAAACAATTTTGTGGGTGAAATTATGTAAACATTTCAAAAATCACTACTTGAGTGAGCGATAATATGATGATTGTGCCTAATAATTTCATGAATTAAGGTTGTGAAAATCACTATGGATGCACCTGTATCCAAATTTACTAATCTACTGAGGTATTTTCCATACCTCGAGGAGGAAAAAACTAAATTACATCAGTTCATGAATTTCTTTCCTACAGTGTATAAGGAGCGGATCAAATTTGATAACCCAAAAACAATGGAGGAAATGGTGAGAAAGGCAAGGTTATGCTACCAACAATTTAAAAACAAAGGTGAAGGGTTCAATACTTTCCCAACTAAGTATATGGTCAAGGTCAACGTGGGACGAAAGGGGTCAAAACAAAGCTATCTCAAAAACTTTGGCCATAATCAACAACGTAAAAGTTTTGATAAGGTAATTGTAAATCGGTAATCTACTTCAGATATAGGATCAAATTTTGTTGATCTCAATGTTACAAAGGGGAATGAAGACAAAGAGAAAGGAGTATTGAAGTGCTGGGGATGTGCTGAGCCTCATTTACTAAGAGATTGCCCACATTATTGCGTTTATTGCAAAACATAAAAGCCATCTAGGAAGCTTCTATAGTAAATGACATGGCCAAGAGTATTCCAATGATAAGCACAGCCCTGGATGATAGACAAGCAGAACACCTATCTATCATGACTAAGCTCGAAGGTATTATCGCTAACCAATCTATTTCTTTTTTAATCGACCCAGGAGCTAGCTTAAGCTATATGGGACTGCAAATAGTAGAAAAATGTTAATTAAAAACAAAAAAATATAAAACAACATAGTTGGTGCAATTGGCCATGGGTACAAAGAGAAGAGTCACTAGACAAGTGAAGTAGCGTTGATTAAATTTAAACAAGTACATGACCATGGTAGACTTAAATATACTTCCCCTTGGGTCGTATGATATCCTAATTGGAATGGATTGGTTGAAGTGGCAAGTAACACTTATAAACTTCATCGAAATGATTGTAAGTTGTGTAAACCTATACAAACAAACCCAAACTATTCAAGGTATCATAAAACCAATCTTAGTTAGGAAAATTTATGCACTACAAATGAAGAAGAGTGTTGATGCAAGAGCATCTAGCTCAACAATTTCATTGTATTTTAGTAGACATAGGGGGTCTTGTGTTTTCTAGAAAGTTGGTTTCTTGAGTATTAAATTAATGTAATTATTAAGGTTTCTAGGTAAGTCTAAGAGAGATATTAAGAATAGGAATTAATTAGATATTGTGAGGAATATTGTAAATGTTCACAAGTGTTGTAGAACATGAGAGATTTAGGCTAGTTAAGATTCCATAGAGATTGAGAGATTTGGAAATCAATTGTAATTCTTAGATTAGGAATTGGTTTCATGGTTTGTGGAAATACAGAGGATCCTTAGGGATTAGTTGAGTCAAAAGTGGACTTAGAGGATATTCAGGATTTAGGTCAAAATATTAAGGATTTGAACCAAAATGGTTGCAAAACCTTTCGTATAAATGAAAGCCTAAAAGGCATAGAGAGAGTTATTTAGTGAGTTAGAATGAGAATCAAAGTTCAAAGATTTGATAGGGTTTGGCTGTAAGCCTATAGGAAGGAAGGGAATAAGGCCACTGATTAGAAAATCTGACTACATAGAGAGAATCATTATATAATTAATTGCTTATAAATGCAGATAATTTGATTCCTGCATTTTGTGGTGTGTATTGATTAACGGAATTATAAATTGTGTCTGAATTACAATAATTCTACATAGTATATATATGCAGGTGGAATTAAAGTAGAATGCGGAGGTGGAGAATGAAGATGAGTGGTCTGATCATTTGAATCCGATTAAAGGATCAAAGTTGAAGTTTAGATGTGATAGCCCTTAAAAGTACGTAGAAGTAAGTTCGGGAGGAAGTTGTGCTGAAGAACAACCAAAGACCAGAAACCCTGAAGAAAACATGGACTGCAGAAGAATAGAGAGATGGCAATACACAGAAGAGGAGTACAACAATCAGAAGTGAACGAATAATCTCAAAAAGAATAGATGCATAAAGAATCATATAGGAAAGTCAGATGAATAGACCAGAACACTGAGGAATTGCATAAAGACCAAGAAAGGAAAGGAGGAAGAAATGAAGTAACTATGCATAGGAACCACTGGATCCGTTAGATCAATGGACAGGATTGATAGAATAGGATTGGCAGAGATCTTATCATGCAAAATAAAGTCAAGAAGTGAAGGGATCAGATTAGGCCAGGTCACAGCAGAATAATGGAGCAGTCTATGGCAACTGTAAATAGTATCTCGCATGGCCTCAAAATGTTAAATGGTATTTTACAAATTCATGTAATTAACCTAAGGGTTTGACATATAGCACCTCGGTGGGGAAGCGAAACCTCTTATCTCATGTGCTCTCGACCTGTTATGTATCATGCTAGTAATTGCGTGAGATTACATGACCATTGTTGGATTGAGGTAAATGAAATATACGATGGAGATCGATTGGGCTAGTTGGCCTGTGATACATCACGATAGCCATGGATCAGAGGGGATAGATCAACAATGGTAATTTGGAGCACCCAAAAACCAAGTGTTGAAATAAATATGTCAATTGTGCGACGCGTGACTCACAGTGATTGGTCAGGTTTGTGGTGGATCAGACGGTAAGAAAACCTACATGTATAATTTGATTAATAGAAGATTTTACTAAGAAGGAATATTAAAATTCCTCGGACATAGTGTGAGATGCAATTTCATTTGCATAATGTGGGTAGATGCAGTTTAGGCTACGTCAATTTTTGGTATCAGAGTTGAATAAGGAAACTTTGCATGTAAGAATTCTTTGAGAAATTTAGAACAAATTTATGTTTTGGAGGTATGTATATAGGCAAGAGGAGATCATATTTTAAATCTGGCAAACAATAGGCACATAGACATAAGTGTAGCAGAATTTGCCAATGCAAAGAAACAAAGAACAATCCATTGAAAGTGTAGGTGAATGGTAGAACAAGATCATGTAGAGATATTGAAGGTGATATGATATGTTTTTGTTTTAATTTGGTTTGACTATTGTGGTTGTAAAATTCGGGCTATAGACAAGAGAAGGTATCTCAGCAAAAGAAAAGAAGCAGTAATGAAGGAAGTTGGTAAGAATTTCTGAGTGAAAGAAGAGGTGGCCAGAACCTAGAATTTCATTTGTGATTGAAATACAAGAGGACAATTGTGTTCTTAAAAGGTGTAGGTGAGTTGAAGCCTAGAACGAGTAGGGAGAAGTGCTCAAATAGGTTTGAGAGAATAGAGAACCAGGTGCTTGCCAAAATACCAAGGACATAGGAAAGCTTGGTGAGGTAAGTGGCAACAGGGAGGACTTGCTGTAATAGAGGATTTAGTACAACTCATAGTAAGTGAGTGAGGAACTCATGAAGATAGAGAAGGATATGAATACTAATAGTCATAACGTAGATAACAGAGGTTCTGAGGAAGACCACAACAGAAGAAAAGTGAAGGAGGATGCAAAGGAAAATGGTTAGAGAATGAGTCAAGATGGAATTGATAGAGGAAAAGCTGAGATAAATTTCCACCTTGAGTTATTGATGGAGATGTTGTAGATGAATAAGGATGACCAGAGGCATGGTAATGCCATAAGGAAGAAAGTAAAGTGGTAGAGGCTACAAGAGAAGAGAAATAAACAGGTGAATATGCAGTTAGTAGGAGATTTGTGAAAGCTTGAACAGGTAATGAATGATAAATTGAAATCTGAAAAACTCATAGAAGCTAAGTTGAGAATGGATGTTTCCATTTGTGAAGTAGAACAGGCTCAAGTTCTAGGTGAAGATGAAGACTGGATATCTGTTAAATACCTTATGAACCATTGTGCGAATTCAAGATAACAAGAATTTTACTTTCCTCAAGAAGGAATTATTGATGATTTTTTGAACTATTGGGCAAATTTAGATCAACAAGAGGATATGAAACCTTGTATATTTGAATATAATAATTTTGATGTGAATACAGGTTTTGTAGAGGATGAGCAGTCTTTTGAAGCTGTCAAAAGTATAGAAGAGTATCTTTCAGAAGATAAATACTCTGAAGTAAAGAATGATGGAGAATGTCTCTTGAATGAGAAAAGAAGTGAAGCAACAGTTAAGACTGCTGAACCTTGTAATTCTCAAACTCATAATTTGTGTGTAAATGTAGGAATTATAAGTGACGATGAAGTGCTTATGAAGTGTTAAAGAGAAATTAAATTGCTGGAATATTTGCTGGAAAACTCAGAGTATGACAGTGTGATTGCAGATGAAGGAGTTCACTACAGTGGACAAGAGCAAAAAGACATCATTGAAGAAAATGGTGGGGAAGAGATACTTGTTGACAGTTTCAAGAGTTCTTTAGAGAATTCTTTAGAGAGGTTGAATCAACATAATGATGTGCTGATAGAGAAGGACAAGTTAGAGCAACATATTGAAATATTGCCAAAGGAAGAAGAGGTAATGAGGCCTTATATTTTTAATTTTGATAATTTTTTTATGATTACAGATGATTGAAATGAGACAAGCATGCTTCAAGTTGAAGAGTCAAATTTAGAACTAAACAAGACTAGAAGTTGCGAGGTCGAACATGATGATGAGGAAAAAGAAAAGCATGAAGATATCGTGATTGAAGAAATTAAATTGACTGACAGAATCAGTCAAGGAAGTGAAGGATGATTACTGAGGGTTGTCAAAGAAGAGGAAGGAAAATATGCTGGAATTGATGAACACCATAGTGATGTACTTGAGAGGAACCAAGTACAAGGGGAATTGAAGGACCATTTATTTTTCGAAAATAAATTTACAGATATTGAACAGAGGTTGTTTGGAAAGTCAAAAGAGGGTAAGGATGAAAGGGCGGTAGTAAGAATCCAACAACTTGAAAGAGAAGATAAAAAATAGTAGTCTGAAGATAAATTGGACATAGAGATTGAAAGAATAATAATATTGATGAAGAAGGAGCCTCAAAAGAAAAAAACAGTAAGAAGGCCAAGGAACAACAGATTGTGAAAGCATAGCTAGTGGGGCAAAGCAACATAAAGTGTGGAGACCTGGAGAACAACAATAAACAACAGCAGCAACCAAAGACAAATTGCAGAACAAAGTATAGGATCCAGGAGGACAAATATTGGTAGCACATGATCTGTAGATCATGATTATTTTAACCTTGGGAGTCCAATGCATGAGCATCCAGCTCAGCAATTTCATTGTATTTTAGTAGATATAGGGGGTCTTATGTTTTCAAGGAAGTTGGTTTACTGAGTACTAAATCAAAGTAATTATTAGGGTTTCTAAGTAAGTTTACAAGAGATATTAAGAATAGGAACTAATTAGATATTGTGAGCAATATTATAAATGTTCCCAAATGTTGGAGGACATAAGAGATTAGGGTAGTTAAGATTCCATAGAGATTGAGAGATTTGTAAATCAGTTGTAAATCTTATATTAGGAATTGGTTTTATGCTTTGTGGAACTAGAAAGGAGCCATAGGGATTAGTTGAGCCAAAAGTAGACTTAGAGGATATTCTATATTTAGTTCAAAATATTAAGGATCTGAACCGAAATGGGTTACAGAACCTTTCGTATAAATGCAAGACTAAAAGGCATAGAGAGAGTTAGTTAGTGAGTTAGAGTGAGAATCAGAGTTCAGAGGTTAGATAGGGTTTGACTGTAAGCCTATGGGTAGGAAAGGAAAAAAGCCACTGATTAGAAAATCAGGCCAAAGAGAGAGATTCATTATGTAAATAATTGTTTATAAAGACAAAGAATTCGATTCCTGAGTTGTGTGGTGTGTATTGAATAATGGAATTATTAATTGTCTGTGAATTAGAGTAATTCTGCATAGTATATGTATGCAGGTGGAATTAAAGCAGAATGCAGAGGTGGAGAATGAAGGATAGTGGTCTCATCGTTTGAATCTAATTGAAGGATCGAAGTTGAAGTTCAGATGTGATAGCGCTTTGTTGAAAATAGCAACAAGAAATGCTAAATATAGAAGTGCTAAATTTAGTATTTCTATAAATATCATTTTGGGATATCTTACTATTTTAGTGAGTTCCTAAACTAAAATAGAGAAGTAAAATTCGAATTTGATCTTATCAGTTGTTTGTAAAATAATTAATTAATTCATCTTGATTTAATTAGTTGTAGAAAATCAAACATGAAGTCTATGTGGGGACATGCAACCATTTCTCCATTAATTGAGGAATTTATCCATCAGTTAAAGAGATAAGGATGAGTTGTAATATTGAGTTGTAGTTATTTAGCTCAGTTAACTGAGTCAAGTCCAATTAAATTAATTCAAATAGTTTGTTGAATTAATTGTGAGTTCAGTTATTTAATGCATGCATGCATGTAACTATTGCACTTCAGATAACTGAATATTCTCTCATAAATAACTCATACATGTCAATTCAGATAGAGACCTAGTTGAGATCAGATGGAGGAGAAATGTACTATCAGTTGCTAGAATATTCCATTGTGAATATCTCTTGCATGCACAAGTAATTCTTTCCTTGAGGATTGCGTAGTTACTTTTTCAGGTTTTGTGAGTGTGATGAGGCAAATTCACACATGTGACATCATTGGACCCCAAGAAAAACTGCACAAGTAAATAGGAGGCTTGGAGGGCTTTAGGAGGACACAAACTATGTCTATTCAGTCTATGAGATGTATTGTTTGATTGGAGATAGTGCAGGATATCTTGAGCGCTGACTCTTTTTGTAACTTGAACATATTTCCACTTGTACGATAATACAGAGATTGGGGTTTTAGGGGAAGGCTTTCCCCAAGTTATTTCTTCTGTGTTATGTGTGATTGATTTCTCATTCTCAGTTATATGTATTCTCATTGATCTTGCTCAATTTGATTAAGCTTCCACAAAGTTTGTTGTAGAATTAGATCTTTTATTTTGCTTTAGTCTATTGCATAATCTGTTGATCTACAATGGGAATTTCTACATGGTATCAGAGCAAAGGTGATCAAAGGAGAAGAAATGTATACAAGAAGGGAGAAGTTCAAAGTTTGTGGTTCCTAAATATAGAATTTGAGTTCTTATCACATCTCAATTTCACCGATGGCATTCAACAATTTAAGACTTGAGCATGCCCTTGATGGCAGCTCGAATTATATAGCCTAGAAGGATCACATGGAAGTAGTATTAGAGGATAACAATCTAAAGTACCTCTTTAATAAAGAAGTCCCCAAGCTGACTGATTCTACTTAATTGGTGGTATGGAAGAAATGTGTGGCTAAAGCAAGGAGAATCCTTCTGGAGGGAGTTCGAGACCACATAGTCTCGAGTCTCCTGGGAAAGAGACACCATTTTCGAAGTGGAAAACATTGAAATATCTATACCAGAATAGCAATGATCAGGGCAAGGTGGTACTGAAAGACAAGCTTAAGAAAATCAAGTCTGAAGAGGGGGACACGATCTCTACATATCTGAACAATCTCACCACCTGCAGGGATGAGCTTGGAAGTGTAGGAATCACGACCATTGATGATGACATGGTAAGTCTTGCACTCCTTAGTCTTCCTAAGAGATGGCATAGCTACCAAGACTCGGTTAATGGAAGAGAAAAATTTCCAGATTGGGAACAACTTTGGTTGGATCTGATGTAGGAGGAGATAAGAAGAAGCACCAAAGATGGATCCTCATCGAAGCAAGATGATGAGGAAAATCTAGCCTTAGTGAGTAAGGCAAGGAAAGGGAAAGGGAAGGCATCCCATCCCAAATCTGGTTCTTCCCATGGTGGGAAGAAGTTTGATAAATTGAAAGTGTGATGCTTTTATTGTCATGAAGTGATCCATTATGCTAAAAATTGTCCATAGAAGAAATCCAAGAAGGGTTCCTCGAAGGGATCTGATGGTGAGGCACTGGCCTCATAGTTTGAGTTGGATTTCTCGCTTATCACATGCATGGTTTCATCAATGGTGGGATGTGTTTGGTACCTGGAAAATAGAGCTTCAATCCACATGTCAGGTGACAAGAATATTTTCAGTACCTTGGAGGAGAAGGATATCCAGATGCAGATCGAGATGGGCAATGATGGAGAGTACGGTGTGTCAAGTGAAGGTATGGTTGTGTTTGAGAAGGAGCATGGAGCTCCCCTCAGCCTGACTGATGTAAAGTATATACCAAGCCTGAAGAATAATCTTGTGTATATCGCTATGTTAGAAGATAAAGGTTATTATGTAGTCTTTAGCAAAGGAAAGGTATTCGTAAGGCATATCGGTACTGGACAGACAAAGCGAATTGGGATTCGAGTAAAGAATCTATACAAGCTGGAGGTAGACGACTATGCTACATTGAGTTCCAAAGCTAAGATCGTGCAGAGCCAAGATGTTGGCGAGCTATGGCATAGAAGACTGGGCCACTTGCACCATGGACCCCTGAAGATCATGCAACATATTTTTGCCGGATTACCCAAGGGAAAACTTGAGCAGACGAATACATGCAAAGGTTTTACGTTGGGTAAGTATGTTGGGTCCCTATAATACTAGTGATTACCCCATTACTATTGTAGTTGCATTCCTTATTAATACTGCTGTGCCACTATTATCCCTATTGTTATTACTGTGCCCCATAGAATCCCTCTATTGTCATTTTTGTGGCTTTATATTATTATTGTTAGGTCGGTTGGGTTATATTGTGACTCCTTAGACCCCTATATATAGAAAGGAGGTTTTGTCATTTGAATCATCCAAGAATTGTTCATTTATGTAATGTAAAGTACGTTGTCCCCTCAAAGAGGCTGAATTCTAAGGCATCAATATATCTTCTCTATCTTTTCTTGAGCTCGTTTCATAACATTTGGTATCAGAGCTTTAGATTTTAGGGTTTCGCTGCTTCAAATAGTTCATCGTGGCATGTTCACTATAAAAAAAATTTCTGCGATGTCTCAGAAGCTAAAAATAAAACCCATTTGAGAAGAAATCGTGTTGAACCTCGAGTCCAAATTTTAGAGCTTTTCGCACTATATTTGTGGAGATATGATCTGAGGAAGTTGGTATTTTTGTAGACTCCTGAATTACATTCCAAACAGGTGACCTAAGGAAAATCATCATAACTTTCTCTCTGAGCATCAGATTGAAATTTCATCAGAAGGTATAGAAAGAGGACGAACTATAGTTTCTTGTACATATTTTTCAAAGACAAAGGTTGAAATAGTGACTCACGGCATGTTGTACAATTTCGCTCTCCTAAAATAGTCTATAATCAGGTCAGTATGGAAGATTTTGCAGAACTCTTCCTTTGAGAATCCAATTTGGATCAGAATATTGACATTGGAAAGAACACATAGAGCGCTACTGCAGGTTGTAATTTTAGAATTGGATGATCCGAAAGTACAGTGATACATCAGAGGCAATATTGAGCTCCTACAAAGTGAAAAAAGTTGTGTAGATTCTTATAATTTTTTGCTTAAGATTGGTTTGAAAATTTATTTTGAAGGAATTCAAAGGGCATAATAGAGCATTATTATCGGTAACTGATGCCCCGAGGAAAGAAAATACAAACACCTAGTAAGCAACCTAAAATCTCTAGCATGACTCATGAAGAGGAGGAAGAAATGCTACATGATATATCAAAATTACAAGAACAAGTGCAACAAATGTCACTCTCACAAAAGCTAACAAAAGCTAAGATAAATGGCATGGAATCTAAGGTAAAGGGCGTGGAAGCTAAGATGGATGATTTGAAGATAGATTTGAAGATAGATTTGACAAATTTTCTACAAGAAATACTTACTAGTGGTGAAAAGTTAGTAAAGGAAACTCATGATGCGAACAAAAGAAATGTTAATCATGATTTCATAGACTTTAATGTGGGATAAAATACCCACCATATTCCAAAAATTGACATGAGGAAGTTTGATGTCAAGGATCCCGCAACATGGATATTACAGATGGAGGAATTTTTCGATCTCAATAATGTGAAAAACACACAAAAGGTATGTATTGCAACTTTATATTTGGAACCAAATCAGTTTGTATAGTATCAATGGCTTTGCTCTCATAAACAAATTATTACTCAGGCAATTTTTATGGAAGAATTGACAACACATTATGAGGATACAAAAAGCAACACTTTTTTTAGCCAATTGATAAGTCTCAAACAAAAAGGTTCAATAATGGAGCACATTGAGGAGTTCCAAAAATTGAACATAAGGGTAAAAAGTATTCCAGAGGAGCATAGGATTGATGTGTTCATAGGAACTTTAAAGGATAATATCCAACATGATGTTCACCTTTGGGAACCTGATTCATTAGAGAAGGCATTCAGGTTTGCAAGAAAAATGGAAAGCAAAATTATGGAAACCAAGAATCATACCACTCACAACTATAAGGATGGAAGTGTTGTTGCCCCTAGTCTTCCACAACCTATAAGGTTGACACCACAAAAATTGGAAGAAAAAAGAGAAAAAGGGCATTGTTACAGTTGTGATAGCAAATACACTAAAGGTCATAAGTGTGCTGAGAAGAAATTATTCTACATAGATTGCGAAGAGGAAGAAGAAAAGGAACAAGAAAGGTCAAAAGAAGAGGATATACTCCAGGAACAAAGCCTAGATAAAGAAGAGATGAATCTAACCATATCTTGTAATGCATTGGCGAGAATTACCACTCCTCAAACCATCAAGATAGAAGGACAAATCAAGAAGAAAAAGGTAATAGTGTTGATTGATTCAGGAAGTACCCACAATTTTATTCATTGAAAGGTAGCAAAAGAATTGAATTGCTTCATATATCCAGCACCAGAGTGTCAAGTGATGGTTGCAAATGAAGAAACAATAAATTACTCTGCAAAGTGCCATAATATCAAGCTATCCATGGGAGAATATGTATTGACTAGCCCAATGCTTTCCATTCCAATGGGAGGTGCTGATGTTGTACTAGGATCCAATGGATACAAACCTTGGGTACAATAGCTTTTAATTTTCAAGAACTTTTCATGGAATTTTATGTGGAAGGAAAGGAAGTTAAATTAAGGGGTATTGCAGGGAAACTAGGAAATATAATCAGCTCTAATGGTATGACGAAGCTTCTAAAAAAGGAACAAAGGGGCGTAATTGCACAGTTATGTTCACTAGATGTTTCCACATTGGAATCCTCTATTTCTCCAGATCTCCAAAAGTCTTGGAAAATAATTCCAAGGTATTTGAGACTCCCAAAGGTCTCCCACCTATTCGTGAGCATGATCATGCTATTCATCTGACTCCAGGAAGTGTTCCTCCAAACATCAGGCCGTACAGATACCCTATGCCCAAAAGAGTGAAATTGAACACATGGTTGCAAAAATGCTAGAGGCTGGATAATTCAACTAGTCAAAGTTCTTTCTCTGCTCCAACAGCATTAGTGCACAAGAAGGATGGATCATGGCGCATGTGTCCGGATTATAGGGAGCTCAACAAGCTCACTATTAAAGATAAGTTTCCCATTCCTGTCATTGATGAATTACTAAATGAATTGCATGGATCAATTTACTTCACCAAGTCGGATTTTCGTTCAGGATATCATCAAATCATAATGAAGATGAAGAAATTCCCCGAAAAATAAATTTAGAACTCAATGAAGGTCATTATGAATTTTTGGTCATCCTTTTGGCTTACAATCACTTCAACATTTCAAGTTTGGGGTGAACTCCATTTTCAAACCATTCCATTAGAAAATTTGTGGTAGTATTTTTTGATGATATACTATCTACCAAGCAAGTCTGAAGATCATGTTGAACATGTTGACAGGGTGCTTAAACATTTGGAGGAGAAACAATTATATGCAAAATGATCCAAATGTTTCTTTGGAGTACAAGAGGTGGAATATCTGGGTCATATTGTATCTCATGAAGGAATTAAGGTAAACCCTAGCAAAATTAAAGCCATTAAGTAAAGGAAAATCCCCATATCCATAAAGAATCTGCGAGCATTTCTCAGGTTGACAGGGTATTATTGCAAGTTTGTTAAGAATTATGGGAGAATAGCAGCACCTCTAACAACATCATTGAAGAAAGATGCATTTTCATGGACTCTAGAAGCAACAAAGGCCTTCAAACATCTTAAAGAGACAATGTGCCAAGCATCGGTCTTAGCTGCACCGAACTTCACAAAAAACTTTAATTTGTAATGTGATGCTTTAGGAAATGGAATTGGTCTTGTTTTAATGCAAGATGAAAGACCCATTGCTTTTAAAATTCGTCCAATCAAGGGAAATTTTTTACACAAAGCTATTTATGAGAAGGAAATGCTGGCAATACTCCATGCACTTAAGAAATGGCGACCCTACCTAATGGGAAGACACTTCAAGGTAAAAATGGATCATGAGAGCCTTAAATACATTTTAGAACAAATATTATCCTCTGAAGAGCAACAAAAGTGGGTCACAAAGATGTTGGGTTATGACTTTGAAATCATCTACAAAAAAGGGAAGCAAAATGTGGTGGCAGATGCACTTTCAAAAAAGGATGAGGATGTCAAAGCATTGTTGTGTGCCATTTCTATTATCCGACTAGATTGGATAAATGAAGCAAGGGAGGAATGGAAGAATGACGAAGAAGTGTGGGCACTTATTCGAAAGTTACAACAAGATTCTAGTACGTCTGATACACTTAGCTAGAAAAATGATTCTTTATGGTACAAAGATCGCTTATACCTCTGTAAGAATTCCCAAGTAAAACAAAAGAATATTATGGAATTGCACACTTCTCGCTTTGGAGGCCACTTAGGATTTTTAAAAACTTACCACAAGGTTAAGAAGGAATTTTTTTGGATGGCCTTAAATCAGATATTCAAAAATTTGTGTCAGAATGTTTGGTTTTCCAACAAAATAAAGTTGAAGCAATTAAGACATTGGGTCTATTACAACCTTTATCCATTCCAAGCCAACGTTGGGAGGAGGTTTCAATGGATTTTATTACAGGTTTACCCAAGTCTGAGGGAAAGTGTGTCATCATGGTGGTAGTTGACAGACTTACCAAGTATGCACACTTTTGTGCATTATCACATCCATTTAAAGCCAATACAGTTTCTACTGCATTTACGGAAATAATTCAAAAGCTATATGGAAATCCAAAGATTATTATAAGTGACAGAGATCCCATTTCACTGGAAATTTTTCGACAGAATTATTTTCTTCTCTTGGTACTCAGTTATCTCATAGTTCATCTTATCATCCTCAATCTGATGGGAAACTGATATAGTAAACAAATGTTTAGAAGGATATCTTCGTTGCTTTGTATCTGATAAACAAACATAATGGGTAAAATGTTTGCCTCTGGCTGGATGGTGGTATAACACTTCCTTCCATATAGCAACAAAAATGACCCTATTCATGGCACTTTATGGATATCATACACCATGCATCACATCATATTTAAGAGAAAATTCTAAGGTTCAAGCAGTGGAACATCACATCGAACATCAACAACAAGTCCTCCAACTCTTAAAGGATAACCTCGTGTTGGCACATAATAGAATGAAACAACAGGCAGATCAGTATTGCAGTGAAAAAAGTTTTGATGTAGGTGATTGGGTATTCCTACAGCTACAACCATATAAACAAATGTCCCTTAAGAAAGCTAAGAAGGATAATAAATTATCACCAATGTATTATGGTCTGTACAAGGTGTTGCAAAAGATTGGTACTATGGCATACAAATTGGAGCTTCTTGCAGCTTCTCGAGCACACCCAGTTTTCCATGGTTCATGTTTAAAGAAGGTTATAGGTGAGAAGCTCCCAGTTCAAACAATATTGCTAGAACTTGACGAGGAAGGAAAAATTATATTGGAACCGGAAGCAGTCACAGAAACAAGAACTCGATAGCTACGAAATCGATCAATTTTGGAGTATCTCATCAAGTGGAAGAACTTATCGGTTGAAGATTCCACATGGGAGGATGAGAATTTTATACATAAGCATCCAAAACTACTCAAGCGTTGAGGACAACACTTTTTTGAAGGAGAGGGGCACGTTAGTCCCTATAATACTAGTGATTACCACATTACTATTGTAATTGTATCCCTTATTAATATTGTTGTGCCCCTATTGTCCCCATATTGTTATTACTGTGCCCCATAGAATCCCTGTATTGTTATTTTTGTGGCTTTATATTATTATTATTAGGTCAGCTGGGTTATATTGTGACTCCTTAGACTCCTATATA
>APFE030635559.1:0-11192 GCA_000404065.3 Pinus taeda
AATTATGGTAGTCGATGATGAAATAGTCCATGTGGAGGAAATTGATAGCAGTAGGAAGCATGACCAATCAGAACTTGAACCTGATTGACAAGGAGAGGAAGATGAAACAGAATAATACAACAGACATACAACAACAACAAAGGTGCAAGGCATTTGGGAAGCTACAAACTAAAGTTTGGGACCTTGGAGGTTTTTCTATCAACTTATGAAGACACATGATTAGTAGATCATAAATATTTTCTACTTTGGGAGTCTAATGCAGGAGGATTCAACCCAAGAGAAAATCATTGTATTTTAGTAGACATAGGGGGGTCATGTGTTTTAAGGAAGTTGGATTCCTAAATGTTAAGTTAATGTAATATTTAGGCTTTTGAGTGAGTAGGATAGGAATTAATTAGATAATGTGAGATATTTTGTAAATGCTTTTGAATGAAGGAGAACATGAGTGGTTAATAATGACGAGAGAGTTAGAAGTCAATTATAACTCTCTAGTTAGTTTCATGATTCGAGGAACTAGAGAGGATTCTTAGGGATTAACTGGAATTAGAAGTGGACTTAGAGGACATTTAGGAGTCAGTTCAGTAGATTAAGGATCTGAACTAGAATTAGTTCAACACAACCTTTCTGGTATAAATGTAAGCGTACGAGCAGATTGTAAAGGGAGGAGGCCACTGATATTGAAGATTAGGCCTGAGAGACAGAAAGTCTTGATATGTAATTAGTTATAAGAAGAGCTTCGGCGTAAATCACATGAAAGAGACCTTTGTCGACGCGTTTCGAACCAACTAGTGTGGTTCATCGTCAAGACAAGTTGAAGAAACAGATCTGGCCAAGCAAGTTAAATAGACTAAGCAGAGACTCTAACGGCTATATAACGGCTATTTTTGACCCTAGGACGCAGCCCAACTTATATTAACAAATTTAATATTTTTATAATGTTGATAATCTAGAAATTAGTGAAATTAGGTACAATAACTTGATCTTACGTAATTTATTAATTACATAACATTAGGTTATTAATCAATTAATATTAATGGCTATATTAAATTGGTTATTAGTATTACTATAATATTAAAAATTAATAATATAATAATCTATTTCTAGAAAATAGGTTATCAATAAAATGTTACTAATGGTTAAAATAAATTTATTATTTAATTTTCAGAAATTAGTCAGATTAGGTACTTTATTAATTAAATAACATTAGGTTATTAATCAATTAATATTAATGGTTATTAGTTATTGGTATTACTATAATATTAAAGAATATTTAATATAATAATCTAAAAATTAGTTATAAAGAATAGTAAAAAATTCTTACTAATGATTATAGTAAATTTATTATTTGTTTGAGAAATTTTCTTTTTAAAAATAATTTAGGTTACATGGATAAATTATATATTCTTGTTCCAAAAAATAAATAATTTCAAAGGTAATAGGTATTTAATTGTTGAGTTAATAACTAAATATATACACAAATTATTTATTAAAGGTATGCTCATTTATGTAATACTTTACTGCTTACTATTAATGTACTATTAAATCATTTTTCTTCTTATAAAATTATTAAATTTATCACTTCTTAATACTATTCAAAAGAGTTTAGAATTGAAAATGGAATGATTTATAATAAATATATATATGTTATTTTTAAAAACTAGAAAGGCCATACTTATTACTGCTAGATTAAGGAGCTGAAAATAGCTTACTCAATGGAAGAAATCTTAAATAGAAACAAAATGACAATAATATAAATATAAGTAAACATCTTAATATAGATACCCCAATAATAATGACGCTAAGAGTAAACTCAATAACAACAAACCATGAAAAGGACCATCATCAAAAACCAGAGAAAATAAAAAAGGATTGATGAACTAATATAAGAGAACTAGAAAAGAAAAAACTAACCAACCTAGAAGAAAGCATCCTAAGACGACAGTGATGATGGGTGGAAGGTCCTCTGTCTTCTTAGGATGCTTTCTTCTAGGTCGGTTAGTTTTTTGTTTTCAAGTTCTCTTATATTAGTTCATCAATCCTTTTTTATTTTCTCCGGTTTTTGATGATGGTCCTTTTCATGGTTTGTTGTTATTGAGTTTACTCTTAGCGTCATTATTATTGGGGTATCTATATTAAGATGTTTACGTATATTTATATTATTGTCATTTTGTTTCTATTTATGATTTCTTCCATTGAGTAAGCTATTTTCAGCTCCTTAATCTAGCAGTAATAAGTATGGCCTTTCTAGTTTTTAAAAATAACATATATATATTTATTATAAATCATACCATTTTCAATTCTAAACTCTTTTGAATAGTATTAAGAAGTGATAAATTTAATAATTTTATAAGCAGAAAAATGATTTAATAGCACATTAACAGTAAGTAGTAAAGTTTTACATAAATGAGCATACCTTTAATAAATAATTCGTGTATATATTTAGTTATTAACTCAACAATTAAATACCTATTACCTTTGAAATTATTTATTTTTTGGAACAAGAACAAGAATATATCCATGTAACCTAAATTATTTTTAAAAAAGAAAATTTCTCAATCAAATAATAAATTTACTATAACCATTAGTAAGAATTTTTTACTATTCTTTATAACTAATTTTTAGATTATTATATTAAATATTTTAGTAATACCAATAACTAATAACCATTAATATTAATTAATTAATAACCTAAGGTTATTTAATTAATAAATCTAGTTATTGTACCTAATCTTACAAATTTCTAGAAATCAAATAATAAATTCATTTTAACCATTAGTAACATTTTATTAATAACCTATTTTCTAGAAATAGATTATTATATTATTAATTTTTTGATATTATGATAATACTAATAACTAATTTATTATAACCATTAATATTAATCGATTAATAACCTAATGTAATTTAATTAATAAATCTAGTTATTGTACCTAATCTTACTAATTTCTAGAAATCAAATAATAAATTTATTTTAACCATTAGGAATATTTTATTAATAACCTATTTTCTAGAAATAGATTATTATTTTTTGATATTATGGTAATACTAATAACTAACTTATTAGAACCATTAATATTAATTGATTAATAACCTAATGTTATCTAATTAATAAATTACGTAAGATCAAGTTATTGTACCTAATTTTACTAATTTCTAGATTATCAACATTATAAAAATATTAAATTTGTTAATATAAGTTGGACTGGGTCCTAGGGTCAAAAATAGCCGTTTATAGCCGTTAGAGTCTCTGCTCAGTCTATTTAACTTGCTTGGCCAGATCTGTTTCTTCAACTTGTCCTGACCATGAACCACACTAGTTGGTTTGAAACGCGTCGAGAAAGGTCTCTTTCATGTGATTTATGCCGAAGCTCTTCTTATAACTAAATGGAATCGTTGATGATATCTATTGTAATACTAAATATGGAAGGGATGGTAGTTAATTCCTACACTTTCAAACTTATCAAATTCTAGTTCAAGTACAGCAAATCCTAAATGTTATGAGAAAATATAAATCTATCTTTTTGGGGCTGCATAGGGGTCGTTTCCTCAAATCATGATCCACGAAGGAAGAGGTGAGGCCAAGACACCTACTAGAATATTTTTGATTCTTGTTTCCCTTTGTAACCTGCTACTGAAGTAGAGCACAAATGGAAGCAAAGTAATAAAAATTAATCAAATCTACATTTCCTGCAATGAAATACTTCTAAAGACACTTTAATCATGGATCTATGAAACCAATCTAAGCATACATATACAAGAAGAGTAGCCTTTCCATCTAGGTTGGGCCCTAACCAAAGAGCTTCATCCCTCTGAGTCAAATGAATACTCAATCATAAAAAATCTCATTCTCATTAACAAAACAGAAAATTCCATAGCAATTTCTTCCACAAGTCTGGAGCTAAAAAATAAGCAGTGTTTTTACAGCAAAAAACTGAATCCTAATGAGGCTCTAGGCCTATTTTCTATAAAATTGAAGTCCGAAATGACTTCCTTAAATATAGGGAGGCCCGACTCCCAAACTCGAGATCAACTAAGTCTTTGACTATCACCTACTCAGCTGCCTTTTGATCTTCATGAATTGGCTGCTTGTACTCTAAGTTGGTGAGATTAAGAGAGGAATATTTGGATGAGGGAGGAGTAAATGAGGAGGATTTACCTCCTACAAGCACTCTCCCTTGTCCCATTCAAGTTACAAACCTTAATCTGCCAAAATTCCTCGATTTACTCTTCCAAACCTACATTCAATGCATATTAGTCCACTACGCGTAATACCCCGCTTTAACTCATGTCATTAAACAAAATATAATCAAAACATGTAATAAATTGTGAGAAGAGTTTATTTGACTAAGCTAGGAGTTCACTTAAGGTACATATAGTTACCCAATGATGAGGCTAATCATGACCCCCCTATTTAATCAATTGTACTCTTTAGAATTATTTTCGTTTTCTTCTAGGATATTCAATACACAACTCCTTTATTTCTTTTGCAAAAATAGGATTTCCTTTAAAGGTTGAGGAAATGGAATTTTGATCCAAATATTTTCCAATTCATATAAAATGTTATAATCATGTAAAACTATTTTCTTATCTATACCTTCATCAATTTGTAATTCTTCAAAAAGGGAGGATTTTGCAAGGAAATAGATCATTGCTTAGCTATACGAATTGTAGGAAACAGATCATCGCTTAGCCTTAATTTTCGTAGTTTCAGTGCACTTATCGAGATAGTTAATGCACATAATGATATACTTCTTTTTCTTGGATGGAGCGTCAATAGTTCCAATGAAGTCTGTGCCCCACTTTTCAAATGGCTCAAAAATCATTTCAGGTTGGAAAGGCATTTCATCTCTTGGAGTACACTTTCCCATCCTTTGGCAGCAATCACATTTCAGGAAGAATCTATGCCAAAGCATTTAGGAGTACTCAGAATTCAGAAAGATGGCTATAATGTTGTGTATCTCTCCAAAGTACTGATTTGTACTCCTCAAGTATTTGACAGGTATGCACCACAATCTCCATTAACAAGTGATGTTGTTCAAGCCAAAAATGGTGGACGATACTTATGTATAGGTACAACACCTCGAGAACATAGGTCTGAAAAGAGCACAATCTAGTGGATCAAAGAAAAAAGAGAGACAAGACACTTCTAAGGATGGGAAGAAGAAACAAAAAGAGCGGAAGGATAAAAATATGGTAGCCACAACACATGAGTGCAAAAATCCTAGTAACCACTACAACGTTGATGGTGATAAAGAGGAGAGGCATTGAGAGCTAAACTCAAAGAACAGAAAGAAAGATAATAATAAGAAGAATATGATTGGCATTAATTCACACAACCAAGTTGAAAAAAGCTTAGACATGGATGAGAAGATTGCCTATACATTAGTTCAAAAGGAGGCGAATCTGGGTATCCTTCAACAACACGAAGAGAAAGAAATAACCAAACTCTTTCTTGTAAAGATACAGGTCAACAAGATGAAGATTGATGCTCTGTTTGACTCAGGATTGTAGGAAAATCTCATTGCAGCAGATCTAGACAAGATGTTAGGGATGGAGTGATCATCCGAACCCATATCCATTGGCATGGGTACATAAGGATGCAAAGCTTAAGGTAAAAAATTAGTGTAAACTTACATTTGTTATGAGTGTTTATTTTATTGATGAGGTAGATCTGTATGTGGTTCTCCTTGATGTATGTGGAGTTGTGTTTTGCAGTCCACACATGTACATGTCTCATGCTATATTCATGACGAGAGCTGACTAGTACCATCTCATCAAGGATGAAATATCGTTCATCATCAACGTGCATAAATAAAAGTAAAAAGTTTCAATCATACGTGGCAACAAAGCCAATAAATTGATTAGTTCGAGCAAGAAGTATGTCTTATTTCTTTCAAGAGAAAATTAGTCTATAGACGAGTCAATAAGAGGTAAGGCATCCTTAGAGGGGTGTACTAAGAAAAAGAAAACAACAATTGGGGGAGTTGTTATAGGAATACAAGGATGTGTTCCTAAAGCCTAAAGGGATACATCCTAAGAGAGAAGTGGAGCACGGGATCTAGCTATTTTCACACTCCCCATTGCCAAATATTGGGTTGTACATGAAGTATGCTATAGAAACAAGTGAGGTGAAGAAATAGTTACAGCAAGTGTTGGAACATGGTGTCATTTGATTGAGTACATCACCATGTGGGTCACCCATCATCATTGTGCCAAAGAACAATGGGACCTCACACATTTGTAAAGATTATAGGGCATTGAATAAAATCATGCTCAATAAGAGATACCCCATGCCCTAGATGGACAATGTGCTAGATCAGTTGCAACAAACAAATTATTTCACTAAGCTAGACTCAAAGTCTTGATATCACCAAATTCTAGTCAAAGAAGAAGATACATGGAAGAGCAGCTTCAAAAACACGCAAGGTTTGTATGAGTTGTTAGTTATGCCATTCATCCTCTATAATGAAACAACTAAATTTATGACATTAATGAATGATTTATTACGCCATTTTATAGATTCATTTGTTATTGTCTATTTCGATGATATAATGGTATATAGTCCTACATGGGAGGAGAATAATTCACAATTGATGTAGTTGCTCGAAACATTGAAGAAGCACGAGGTGCTAGAAAATCTGAAGAAGTGTGAGTTTGCACAAGAGTCCTTGATGTATTTGGGATTTGTGATTGGTGGAGGAGAATTGAAGATAGATCCTTCAAATATGGAGGTCATCATGAAATGGTTGGTGACTAAAAATGTTACTAAGGTTATGAGTTTCATTGGAGCACCACAATACTTGGGGAGATTCATACCCTTGTTTTCATGATTATCAACACCACTCCATGCCATAAAAAAAATTGGCAAGAGTTTCTAGTGGGGAGAAGGGTAGTAGAAGGGTTTTGATGAGTTAAAGAAGAGGATAAGTGAAGCACTATTTCTCGCATTACCAAACTTGCAATTGCCCTTTGAACTAGAGACATATTTGACTAGTTATGTTACGGGAGTTGTCTTTATGCGAGTAGGAAGGCCTATTTTCTACCATTCTAAATTATTTCTTCGAGGAGTTCTTAACTACCCTACTGTGAGAAGGAGCCCTATGCCATGGTGCAATGTGTGAAGAAGTGGAAGAACTATGTAATAGGAAAGGAGATAATAATCCACACATGTCACAAGTCGTTACAGTAACTTTAGGCCCATAATAAGCTACAACACAGTAGGCACTACAAGTGGAAGTGGTTTTTGCAGCAATTTAATTTGGTGATTAAGTATAAGAAGGGAAACATAAACAACCTGGCCAATATGTTATCAAGGCCACCAACATCAAAGATTACAGCTTTAGGGACTCTTATGCACATGGATCCATTCACAGATGATGCATACACAGAGGAATATTTCGAAGATGATGGTTTAATAGGTCATGAGAGTAGAAAACAACTCATCCATTTGATATTCTACAAATGAGACATGTTTTTAATGTGATAAATTTTTGCATTAAATCTCATGTGTAGAGATCTCAAGACCTTTTGAACAAAGATATATTTTTTCAAAACTTCACACACTCCTCGAATCATATTGGTAACTTCATCAATTCTGAGAAATTATTCTTCCACGCTTTCTTCTCTATGTATTTTTGAGATTTCAAAAATCATTTTTAAGGTTTGATGTTTTTCATTTCTAACTCTATCATCTCCTTCATGACTTTGATTGAGATTGACCCATACTTATGAGTTTCATTGCAGCACCACAATACTTGAGGAGATTCATACCCTCGTTTTCAAGATTATCAACACCACTCCATGCCATAAAAACAAGTGGCAAGAGTTTCTAGTGGGGAAAAGGGTAGTAGAAGGGTTTTGATGAGTTAAAGAAGAAGATAAGTGAAGCACTATTTCTCGCATTACCAAACTTGCAATAGCCCTTTGAACTGGAGACATATTTGACTAGTTATGTTATGGGAGTTGTCTTGATGCAAGTAGGAAGGCCTATTTTCTACCATTCTAGATTATTTCTTCGAGGAGTTCTTGACTACCCTACCTATGAGAAGGAGCTCTATGCCATGGTGAAAGGTGTGAAGAAGTAGAAGAACTATCTAATAGGAAAGGAGGTAATAATGCACACACGTCACGAGTCGTTACAGTAACTTTAGGCCCATAATAAGCAACAACAGAGTAGGCACTACAAGTGGAAGGGGTTTTTGCGGCAATTTAATTCGGTGATTAAGTATAAGAAGGGCAACACAAACAAGTTGGCCAACATGTTATCAAGGCCACCAACATCAAAGATTATAGATTTAGGGACTCTTATGCACATGGATCCATTCACAGATGATGCATAAACAGAGGAATATTTAGAAGATCATGGTTTAATAGGTCATGAGAGTACCAAACAACTCATCCATTTGATATTCTATAAATGAGACATGTTTTTAATGTCATACATTTTTGCATTAAATCTCATGCTTAGAGATCTCAAGACCTTTTGAACAATGATATATTTTTTCAAAACTTCACACACTCCTTGAATCATATAGGTAGCTTCATCAATTCTGAGAAATCATTCTTCCACGCTTTCTTCTCTATGTATTTTTAAGATTTCAAAACTCATTTTTAAGGTTTGATGTTTTTCATTTCTAACTCTATCATCCTCTTCATGACCTTGATATAGATTGAACCATACTTCATTAGAAGACTTCTAGTACATAATTTTTATGATTTGAAACTCACTAGCACAAAGAGAATGAAAGTCTTGGTTTTAGCATTATTTCCATAGAGGCTTTTTAGTGTGAGGGACATTAGGGACATCATTATCTACTAGAATAAAACTGTAAACATCTACTCTTAGCGACATAAGATAAGCTTCCAACTCATCTTTCAATAAGGCATAGTTTGTACCATGAAAGACTGGTATCATGCTTGGGTAGGTACCTTGACTCTCTTGCCTAGACATATTCTTCATGAATCTACCTTTGAGTGGTTAGAATGTTCATGAAGAACGTTTCTCTAACAACAATTATTGTAATAAGGAATTACTGAGAGGAGCGGTGAATCATTAATAGTTGCATTCATAAAAAGTGCAAACCTTCAATTATTTTCACTTAGTGATTTGAGAGGACATTCGTACTACGATAAACATGAATCGAAATATAATACATTCAAATACAAGAAATGAACAACATACACGCAAAATGACACAGGTATTTTTATGTAAAAATGAGTGTGAGAAAGCCACTAATATGTTTTTTATTATGATGTAATTTAATCACCCACTTATTTGCATGAATTTTTTGTGAGCACCCATTCCTTGGAGGCCCAAATACCCTTCAAATAGAAAGATACCACTTTCCAAGAGGCACCAACCTCTTATGAATGTAGGAAACTACCTTCTCTAGTCATTGTTCTTCCGTTCATACAATTTTCAAATTGAAAATAGAGGATAATAAATTTAGACAAAAACATAAATATTGTATATTGCAGTGCCAAGTCCTTTCATTCAGCTCTATAACTCTCCTTTGAAGCCTGATTGTTGTTGCTCAACTACCTCTACTCACCACCATATTCTTCACTCTCTCTCTTACAAACTCACAATGATGAACAATTAAAATCACACAAATTCTATTTTCACTTTGTTTAATTACTCAACACATTGTTGCTCCTCTGTAGCATTAGCAATGCATGGCTTGCCATACTATATTCAGACATGGGAGAAGAGTTAATGCAAGGAAATGGTCGTGGATTGTTTTATATGTTGAGAATTAAGCCAGATTCAAGCTATTGAATCAAATAGCTTCTCCATTAATAACTACATGTACTCACAACATGGCTCTTCGCGTTTTCTCTTCAAGGGGCATAGGAGAACACGAGAATAATACCACAAAGACTCATTTTCATTTAACTCATGATAGCCTTCAATAAAGCTGAGGGGTGACCAATAGTGCTTCACAAAGGTCTTCATTAAATTGCTCCTGTGCGTCATGGTCCTTCACTACCTTGAATGAGTGCTCTCAACAATTGTATTTACTTCCATTCTTAATTCCCATATGTCAAGTCATTTATCTAAATCCTAAAGGCTTTCCATTAGCACCATTATCAGTTTTGTGGATTTTTCCCTTTAGCTCACCTTAGTTGTTTTAAAGTAATGGGACCACATGTTGTGAGCACTCGCTAGGCCTTTAGGTGCCAAGGCCCTAAATTTTAAACCCTTCATCGGCCAAGTTACTCTCTTAATGCATCTCCACCATTGGTATCATTTCTAAGAGAAATGAAAAAGGCTTGGGACTAAGGTGAGAGCTCCCAAGCCCAACACTTTTATCTTGACACTTCCTTAAACTCGATAAAGAAATTATTTCAAGCTCCTCTTACAAAGATTATATGTCACCAGGGATCTACGATGTTATCATTAGCAATTAAGAGACAGTGGGAGGATGAGATGTTTTACTGATGTGTCTTTTAGCTTACTTCGTAGCACATTCACTTTGAGCACAATTAACAAACTTGATGGCTCTTCATAGTAGGCTTACCAAGCCCATGGGGTCCTCCTTGTGCATTTCCAGTCATAGACTTCATATTATGGCATAAGTGCTAATATTTGTTGCATCTCATCTCAATGCTAGGATGGTTGACATCAAATGCCAACATTCCAAGTGCCACCAAAGTTTCAGACAATATCAATTGTCCAACATCCCTAGGATAGCTAGAAAGGATATCCAAATAAGAAGATAATGCATAATGCAAAAAAGTGGGAGAACATGTATACATGCAAGTAAAACTAAAAACGAGTGCATTTAGATTAGGAACTTGTGCTAAATTGGTGCCAAGGTTTTGTCCACAATTAGAGATATTAAATGGAGTTTCCTTGGTGGCCTACCTCCTTGTGCTACCAAGCCATATGAAAGTGAATATTGTCTCACATGTCTCTTTATTGAAAATGTATGTCCATGATGGTTTTCACCAAATTGATTAAATTTTTCTGCAAGTGGAGCCAAGACAAGATTTGTAGGTTGAACCACTACAAGTATTAGATAATAGAGAAATTATGCTAGAGTCATTACCTACATTAAACTACAATGGAAGCACTTCTAGTAGGAGGAGGCCACCTAAGAGATGGAGGGTAAAATTCTTACTCTTAATATTAAGATAAATATATTAATGTCCCTAAAAGGTACTCTCCAAGTGAGTATAGTAGAGATGTT
>APFE030635563.1:0-35928 GCA_000404065.3 Pinus taeda
TGAAGAAATGTTGTCTTCACATCCATCTGTTCTACCTCAAAATCAAAAGCAGCAGCAACAGATAAAAGTAATCTAATAGAAGTTACCTTGGCAACAGGAGAAGAAATATCACCAAAATCAATTCCCGGCACCTGGGAATAACCTTTTGCTACCAACCGAGCTTTGTATTTCTCCACCTTCCCTTCTGCATTTGTCTTCTTCTTGAACACCCATTTGCTGCCAATGGGTTTCCTTCCAGCTGGCAACTCCACCAGATCCCAAGCCTCATTTTTGTGCAAAAGATGCCATTTCATCAACCATGGCCTCTTTCCAAAGTTTTCCATCCTCTGAATCCACTGCTTCCTTCACAGTTCTGGGATCATCATCAGTAACAGACAAATAAAAGTTTGAAGAATAGAAAGCAGATGGACTATACCTTTCTGGCTGCCTTCTTTCTCGAGCTGATCTTCTCACAGCCAGAGTTTGTGGCTCTTCATCTTCTGTTCCTCCTCTGCTACAGAGTCTGATTCTTCCTCCTTTAGTTCAAACTCTATCTTCATAGGTTCCTTTGGTTGGACTTCATGTTTAATAACATCTTTCACCTCTCTGAACACCACATCTCGACTGTACACAACCTTCCTTGTACTGGGTTCCAAAGCTTATAACCCTTTAAACCATCCTTATACCCAATAAAGATGCACTTTTCAGATTTATTATCCAACTTGGTTCGTTTCTCCTTTGGAACATGTACATATGCATCACATCCAAATACCCTCAGATGTGAAAGAGAGGCTTTCTTACCAGTTCATACTTCTTGTGGACTCTTATCCTCCAACGCTGATGGAGGTGACGTGTTGACCAGGTAACATGCAGTATCCACCTCCTCTGTGCAGAATTACTGTCCTAACCTGACACCACTGAGCACGCTTCTTGTTCTTTCCATCAACTTCTTGTTCAATCTTTCTACAATTCCATTTTGCTGAGGTGTATATGGAGTAGTCTTTTTCCGTGCTATACCACACTTCTTACAAAATTCTTCAAATTCCTTGCTACAAAACTCTCCACCATTGTCTGTCCTCACCACCTTTATCTTCTTCTCTATCTGATTTTCCACCAAAGCCTTAAATTCTTTAAATCTGTCAAAGACTTCAGATTTCTTCTTAAGGAAATATATCCATGTATTCCTTGAGAAGTCATCTATAAATGATACATAGTACACAGACTTACCCAGTGATGGAACTTTCACAGGTCCAAACACATCACTGTGCACAAGCTCTAATATTTGTTTCGTCCTCTTACCACCAGAGGGGAAACTCACCCGATTCTGCTTCCCATATACACAATTTTCACAGAAATCAAAATCCAGAGAGCTATTACTCATACCTTCTACCATACCTTTACCATGAAGTATTAGAAGGCCCTTCTCTCCAATATGTCCAAGCCTTTGATGCCACAGCATGGTATTCTCTCCAAAGACCACTAAATTTTTTGTTCCATTTTCAGGAACCATAGAACTATTGCACCCATCAACAACAGTGCTATGTTGCAGCTTGTACAGAGTTCCAATCTGAACTCCCCGCATCAATACCAGTGCTCTAGGAACCATCTTACAGGTATCTTTCTTGAACACTGTCTTTACACCTACATCATCCAACTTGCTTATAGAAATTAGATTTCTGGCCAATTCAGGAATATGTACGACACCTAAAAGTGTTCTAACCCTTCCACCTTGCAACTTCAACTTTACTTTTCCACGACCAATGATTCTAGCCTTCCTGTCATCCCCCAAGAAGACATCGCCACCATCATATTTCTAATACTCGCAGAACCACTCTCTATGGGGAGTGAAGTGAAAGGATGCACCTGAGTCAATCAACCATGCTCATGATCTACATGTGACTTGAAGAAGCAAGTACACATCCCCACCTTCATCTGAGGTGGTTTTCGCCTCTGCAGAAGGAGCATCATCAGATCCCTTTCCTTTATCAGGAGCTTTAGATTTATAGTCCCTTTTGAAGTGCCCTTCCTTTCTGTATTTCCAACACACCACCTTTGCAGGTTTTCCTGGAGATTTAGATATCCCTCTAGATTTAGATATCCCACTCAATAACTTATTTTTGTTTCTATTATGGGATCGTCCTCATACATACAAGGCATCACCATTCTGGCTCTCCATATTTTTCTGTCTCATCTCCTCCATCAGCAAGGTTGAGACTATTTCATCAAACTACAAAGCAGTTGCATTGCTACCTATTGCAATAACCAGACTATCCCATAAATCTGGTAGAGAACCCAACAAACTGATGCACTCATCTTCATCTGAAATTTTAATATCAACAGATGATAACTGACTTACCACAATATTAAATGCATTCAGATGCTCTGTCACCGAGTCTCCATCTTTCATCCTCAGGTTATACAGCTTTTTCCGCAGGAACAGTTCATTCACCAGAGACATAGATTGGTACAAAGTCCCTAACTTGTCCCACAAAGCCTTCGTCGTAGCTTCCCTTGATACGTTCGACAATACTAAATCTGAGACATGCAATTGTATTGTGCTCTTTTCCATTCGATCCAACTTCTTCCATTCTTCATCAGTCACTCTCGTTGGTTTAGTACTCGGATCTACCGCGATCCACTGATATTTATCCACCAACAGATCCTCCATCTTGAGTTTCCACAACTCAAAACTCTGACCATTAAACTTCTCAATCTCTATCTTTCCGCTGCTCGCCATCTTCTTTGAACACCAGAATTGATCTCACAGATCTCCCACTGAACAGGGTCTACCACAGGCCCAAGTGAAACCCCTCAGCAACAAAGGCGTCCCCTTGAAGCCAAAACAGCTCTGAAACCAAATGTAGGTTTTAACCCCATACATAAATTACCTACATACAAATTCTAAATCACAGAAAAATAAACAATGTGAGAGCATAACACATAAAACACATATACACAGAGATTTTCCCATGGATCCCAAAATCAGGACTACCAGCTTGATTTTTCATTATATTCCTTTCAATTTTTCAATACATATTTATACATGCCAAAGAATCCAATACCATGGAACGAAAAACCATCACGTCCAAAACCATGGACTGAAAACCATTGGTAGGTTCGCCCAACCTAATATAGGGTTCAAAACAAAATTTTCCTAGGGCCCTGGCCCTGACCCCATAGAGGGGGGCTACCTACCCCACTAAAGCCCCTCAGACAGGGGGGGCTGTCACCCCCCGTGTGACCCCCCCCGCTGCGCAATCAATGCAACGATGGGGGGGAAGACCCCTCAGTTAACTACGTAGGTTAGTTGTGGAAAGAATATAACACGACCCAACACTCACATGATTGAAGAATTGTTAAGCCAGCATAATATGAAGCATAGAACATCCACTCCTTATCACCCACAAGCTAATGCATAAGTGGAGGTGACCAAGAGAGCATTGCAGGGAATTCTAACCAAAGAAATTAGCAGTAACAGAAAAGATTGGGAAGATAGATTAGTTGAGGCCACACGGGCCTACAATACCACCTAGAAGACCACCATTGGGTTCCTTCCCTATGAGTTGGTCTATGGGAAGAAGTCCCTATTGTCCATCGAATTTGATTACAATACATTGAGGATTGTAGCACAACTAGATCTAGATCTCACCAACGCACAACAAGAGAGATTTCTCCAGGTGAATGGCTTAGATCAGTTTAGAATGTAGACCCTCATGCACACAAAGGTGACTCAAGTTCAAAGGAAGATCTGGCATGACAAGAACATAAAGGACAAACAATTTGAATAAGGTGATTGGGATTTGTTGTATGATTCTAGATACAAAGATTTGAAAGGCAAGTTAAGGACTAGATGTTTAGGGCCTTATGTCGTAGAGAAATGTCATGATAATGGTTTAGTACAAATAAGAACCATTGATGCAGAGGCTATTCCTTTACTTTTCAATGGGCACAGATTGAAGGTTTACAAGAATCCCTTGTCTAAGCAAGAATTCATTGATGGCATCAGCAAGATAGTGATGATGGTGGATCAAGTCTCAACTTGTACCTCATCAAGTCGCTAATAAAAAGAAAAAAGAAAAAAAAAAAAGAGAAACATTAAGAAGACTCAGGTGAAAACCTCAATGAGGAACCTGAGTCCCACTATTGGGTTGAAAACCTCTTGAGGCAGCCCACTGGTGGAAAAAAAATAAAAATAAAAAATGAAAAGATCTATGGGTGAAGCCCTCTTTTGAGGCACCTAGGGAAAGCAGTTAGGATGAAAACCTTTTGGAGGTAGACTAGTTTCTTTAAAAAAGAAAAAAAAAAAAGAAAAATAAAAAAGAGAAAAGAAAACTTTGAGAATATTGTTTGCAGGTCAGCAGGAGGAGGATTAGAGAAACAATAGAGGATAAGAATGACCCATACAGTTCATGTTTTCATTCCTCCATTCCATATCCTTCATCATTCCATCATTCCCTCCATTTTTCTACTCATTTAGCTCAGTTTACAAGGGTTCTATGTTTTTTATGGGATTCCTTGGAAACCTACACGATTCCCTAAAAACCTATAGGATGATCCTATAGGAATCACAATGGCTTGGGAATCCCAAAGAAGGTAAGCCTAGAGTAAGGGGATGACCAGCATATGTCAAAAAAATAAATGTCTACTTCACCATCTCATCGTGATTCTTCTCTCCACCATGATCACCCCTGCATTCATTAATTAAAGTCAATTTCAAAGAAACAAAAAACAAATAAAAGAGGATGAAGACAGAGAACAAGGGGACAACACTTGAAGGCTATACCTCTCATTCACCAATCCCTAGACCCTTTCTCTACCCATGAAAACCATCCTCATGCTCCTAGAAGTGAAGGAATGATTAAAAAAATTTAGGTAGAGGCAACTACAAGACATCCTGTAGGAAATCCTGTAACAACCTATCTCACAAAACAAAATCTCACAGGTTCCAGTCAGCTTCAGCATGGAGATCTAGAGGGCCAAGAATCTGCTCTAGAGCTTAGTAGCAACTTTAGGACTGTCAACATCACCATCTAGTACCTGCACATCAAGGAAAAACATCAGAGGACAATAAAAAAAGAAGAAGAGAATAACACATGTAGCAAATACACAACAAGGACTTCACTCTCCAACAAACACCATCAAGGCATGATTACCATAGGTATGTATCTTGCTTCCACTCTCTCTTTAGCATAATATGATCAGACATGTAAAGTTGTGAAAGAGTTGGTTTTATAAGTGAAAGGTCGCTAGTTAACATGGCCACATTTGGTCAGTCAATGAGGAGAATATAGTTAGTTCCTTACACATGTGGCAGCAGTCAAGTCAGGAAAAAGGAGAGATGAGGTCAAAAGAAATTAAGCTATGGATTCCCGAAGTGGGAGTTGATTACAAGGTAAGGAGAATGATGTTGTGGTAGTGGGACCAACAGTCCAAAAATGTACACCTGTGCTTCGGTTTCCAGCACACCGTCCCACTCAAATTACCCAATGAGGAAATAAAATGTTGATTCCCATACATAGGAGGCATTCAAACTCTCGGGGCTACACCAAAGAAAAGTTTCTCTCAGCCCTGAAGCAATCTACAGGAAATACAGTGAGGATTTTTTCTAGCGCATGAGCACCTACAGTATCCTATAGGAAACCCTACAAGATCTTACAAGAGATCCTACATGATGCACAACAATCTCCTACATGATTGGCAGTGAGCATTTTTAAAGAGAAAAACCAGAGGTTGGCTTCATCACATAATGATAAGGAGGTAGGAGCTATACTTTCCCACAATTTCCAAGTAAAGACCATATAGAAAATCCTTCTATTTTTATGAAAAGATTGCAGTCTAGGGGAAATGGCCACAGAATTTCCATTTAAAATTCCTCATCCATTAAATTTGGTATCAGACATATACAATGCTTGACGTCCATCAGAGAAAAATGAAAAAGGTATTTAACAAGAGGGAACCCACCAACATAGTGAGGATTCATTAGCACCCTCTAGTGGTAGAGATATTGACAAGGGACAATAGGATGGGTTTCTTTGAAAAACTGAGGGGACATGATGATTAAGTTGCGAGAGACTTTTCTCTCTCCCTTATACCACTTACTAGGACTCACGACATTGCTATGATAAAAGGCCTCCCTGTAGAACTCACCCCTGAAATCATAGGTAGAATCAATACGCTTTGTTTAGGGTTGCCTTGGAGAAAGGAGGATAAAGGTAACAACCAAATTTCAAAGAAGAATTTATTTTTGGAAGGAGATGAGGTAATGGAAGACAAAAATGGGGTCAGAAGAGCAAGCCTGCCAGATCCTTGGAATGAAATTAGCTACCACCTTATAAAGTATATATCATGTGAAGTATGTATAGTGTGGTATATGGATACCATTTTAGGCTTATCCAAGAGCTGAGGTTTGGAGCAGACACACCTCCTCAAAATAGACTAAGCATACCCTACTTTATTCTTTAATCAGTGATAGATATGAGCATTAAGGTGCAGGGAGGAAACCATCAAAATCTATCCCATCATGGGTTAATTATACTTATCATAAAAGATGCCATCCAAAACCTAATACTCTCTATCACATGGGCAACGTTCAGAGAGATGTAGATAGAGGAAGACATAAAAGCCCTTGAATATGACAAAATCCCCACTACCGGTGAAAGGGATGAAGAAGAAACAGATAAGAATGAAGAAGAAATATAGAGGGATGAGGAGGAAATAGAGGAAGAATAAGAGGAAGAAACGGCGAAGAAAAGTAGTGAAGAGACATAAGAAGATGCAAATGAAGAAACTGATGAACAAAGTGAGGAACTAGAGCGAGAATAAGAGGCGAAAGACAAGGATGAGAAGGAGAAAGGAAAAGGGGAGATAGAAGACAAGGAAGAATAGAGGTCTACAATGAAAGGTAAAGAAGGGGAGGAATCACCTATGGTATCTCCAGAACCCACTGAGAAAGATGTAGCAGTTGCCCTCACTTCCCTTAGTATCCCTATCAAGCAAAAAGGGAACAGACAGAGACAAACTCCATTGTACTTTAGGACAAGAAAAAGTACAAGGATCAAGCGGGAAAAACCTGAAACACCGACCAAAGTTGCTATTGTTATTGAAGACTCACCAAAACAGCAGGAAAGGATAGCTCCTCTTATGAAAAATCAAGAAGAAGTATCATTAGGACAAGTCTCTCCCAAGTCCCATATCACTTATGTTAGGAGGCCTGCCACTAGATCTGCCTCATCCAAAGGAAAAGGCCTCCTATAGGAGACACATAAGAACCTACAGGAAGTAGAGGACATCTTATAGGAAACTTTGCTAAACCTATAGGAAACTTAGAAATTGGACAAAGAAGAAATCATGCAGCAAGAAACAAAGAAGGAGGATCCAAAGCTGAGGGAACCTAGTCCTCAACCTAACCTTGACTCCTACTACAATTTCAACGAAGGAGGTAGGGCCATTCCACATAAATTTTCCATCCCTTATTATTTGAGGGATAGAGAGGCAATGATGAAAGCTCATTTGGATGAAGAGAATGCATGATTAAGGGGACAACTACAAGAGAGAGAGAGAATAAATTGGCATCCATGGCCAGTCTATCCTTAGAGGCAATTCAGTGTAGGATACCAACAAAATCCTATGTATTGTATCTTAATGAACAGTCGGTGTAGTTCCAAATCAAGAATCTAGCATAGAGAGGCACTATACCCTTCCAAGATTATAGACAATTCATTGATCTTTGTGATGAAAGCACTTTGGAGGATAGGACTAAAATGTCTGAGTTCAACCTACATAACTTGTCCTTAACAAATATGAATGTGTGGGACCCTAATTCAAAAATAGGGGACTTACAGTTGATGGATTTGGCATCATGGATGAATCGTGAGGAAGAAAGGGCTACAAAAATGAAGAAAGTAATTCCAAGGGAATAAACATAACACCTCATGATAAGAGCTAAGAAATCAAATCCAATGATTGTCATCAAAACCTATAACTTGATTGCAAATGACCCTCAACTTACACCAAGGTACCTTGCTATCTATTGTTCCCTACAACAACTTCCCATTTCATATCATTATTATTCTCAAAACTATAATATGAAATGGGTCCCTTTTGATTTTAATTGGTATCAACTTAGTGTTACTCAAAAAGGTCCGAAAACAAAATAAAAAACATTTTAAAACCTTTTTGATAAACCAATTAAAGGTCTTATATATATAAATGATTAATCTTTTATCATTGCGATAAAGCGATCACAAGATCGCATATCGCAATGGCAGAGGAGACATAACTTAAAGAGCCATTGGTTTTCTCTGACGCGACAACTCGCAATAGGCTATCGAATATCAGCAATAATAAGTTGGCGTAATAAAATTCCTTTCGCTCCGATGTGATGCAATATCACTATCGGAGATCGGGGATTTACCATGTATGCTTTTAAAGTGCCCAGTTAATACTCCCGATGCGATGCGATATCGCTATAAGCGATCGGGGATTCTAAATGGAACCAATGTAACGATTTCAGATTTCCCCAACGCCCGATTGCGATAAAGCCAAAAGCACGAATTTCAAAGAAAATCTTAAAGCGGGGTTATTACGATTAGTTCGTATTAAAAGCCTTATCTTCCAAACAGTCATTCATCCGCGCTCAACCGCCAAAACATCCAAGGCACGCTTAAACAAATCATTTGGCCAATCACCAATATGATGGGAATTTAAAGGATTGATAGGTCTTAACGGCCATTTAATGAAACAGTAAGCCTAGAAATCTTCTCACATATTGTATCCGTGGCCACCTTAAGTTAATCATTCATCATGCATTGATCGATATATATCTCGCTCATATTTGGTTTGCGCTATCAATTTTCTGTATTACGTCCATTTTCACTCCTTTGTAGAACTCTTCCAAAGTAACGAATTCAAGCAGAATGGGGAAGAAGTCTAAGAAAACTGCAATCACTTCCGCTTCGCCGGCCACAGGAGAACTCATCGCTGATCCAGGAACTAAAAAGAAAGGATTGATATCAGATACTACATGTCTAGGACTCGGTAAAACTACTTGGCAAAGTACCTATAATTTGATTGAAGCTAATGAACCAGAGATGACAGCAGTACGAGCCTCAACAGATAGCACTCAAAAATCTGGCACTACTCTAAAGGACTTGGCCGACTCTTTCCTTCATCGGATAGCAGCTCAGGAACAAATTCTCCCATATACGGATGTAGTGATATGGGCAATTCAGGAAATCCCAATCACAGACAGAACCTTTAGCACCAGAGATGGGAGAATCTTTGGTTCATTTCAATCTGATGATTTGAGGCAAATGTATCATTTTCCTGTGCCAGAGAAGAAGTATAACACGACATTTCTGGAGAAATTCCATGATGAGAACGAAACTGAATCCGAGCCCATTCGAGAACGGAGACAAAATTCGGCAAAACACAAGCATGAATCTTCAAGTAAGTACTCGGTTGATTCTCTATGCTCTCCTTATTGCTATGTTGGGATAATGATGTGTAGGTTGTGGGGGTTACATGATTCCGCTAATTTTACTATAGAAATGGTTCCCTTGATCGAAGCGGCATGTAATCGTGAAATAATGGATTGGGAAACTATACTGTCTGATAAGATAGCAACCGCAGTTCTTGATTTTAGAACCAAATCCTGCGTCACTGAAAGGCTTATTCCCCCATTCTATTGTAGTGCTTATATACTAGACATCTTGTGTTTTAAATCTGAATTTCCTGTGCTCGAATGGAGGTGGACTTCGCAAGACCCCACGCCCATTCACATATACCATCAGAAGTTGTGGAAAACCTACTACAAGCACCATTTATACCAAATCTGCAATGACTTTATGTTACCCATTCATCATTCTATCTTTAATAAGCCTGCCGCTAAGATTTCCTACCAAGCAGGGATTGATTTGACATCAATAGGAAGTTGGTTCGGGGAGGAAAAGTTTACTTATATCAGAATTTTCGGTAGTCAAGCCAAACCTCACGTTCTTCCTTTGTACATACCTGATAAACTGCTGGCTAGAGAGATAGCCTATCAGATTATCTCCGAAGGAGTTACACAAACTCTAAAGAAGAATAAGAAGTAGGTCTGGCCCTGTTTTCCCCTGAGATGTGGTATCTACACTCTACATGATTTCAAACATGCAGAGAAAGAATCTGAAAAAATAAAGTCATTAACTCTGGCAACTCTCCCTAATAGGCGATTTGATCCACGTAAAGTTTCCTATAATGCACTTGAACAAGCCAAATTGACCAAGTTTGAACATAAAGAAGATAAGTTTGATGACTTGCTCTCATCAGCTGAGTCAATGTTCCAAGTTAAATCGCTGGCCATAATTGAATACAAAGATGAAGGAATAGTTGAATTCAACAAACTTAGAGAGCAGAGGTTGCAAACTCTGCCTCTAGATCTATTAGCAACAATCCCAACAACAGAATCAAGCGAGCCTGAATAGCGACATATTAAAGAACCCCCTGTTACATCAAAGCAACAGGAAGAAGTGCATATGAAAGGACAAGAGGAAACCCAGACGAAAGAGTAGGAACAGAGCAGCATAAATATGAATGAAAATACCCAAATTGACCCGAAATTGCTCCAAGAATGGCAGAAATTCAATTCAATTATCGGTAATCTTGAGTGCTCTAAAGATGACGAGATATCAAAAGAGGCTGATACACAGGAGGCAACTTCAAAACAGGTTCCAGGTGAAACCAACGTCCTACCCAGTTTGAAAGAAGTAGAGATAATCCCAAAGGATCCTTCCAACCAGGTTATTTTGCAGATAGAAGAAATTCCTCCCTTAGATGTTTTTTATAGCCCAAGATACAAAGCTATGGTAAAACAACAGAGGAAGAGGAGAAGGACTGATCAAACTTCCCTATTTTCAGAACAAACAGTGATGGGCAATGTGCTTTGGAAAGAGGAATTTGACCCCTCTGATGATCTAACAAAACTATCACAATATGCTGGAGCCTATTCGGCGGCGAAAATAGACAAGGCATCAGAGGTAAGTAGTTTATTGAAAACAAAAGACAAAGAGATATTTTCATTACAAGCGCAACTATCAGAAGCACAGCAAAAGGCGAAACAGGCAGAACAACAATTGGTAATACAACAACAGATAAATAATCAATTGACTAAACAATTGCAGGAAGAGAAACAGAGGATTGATGACAGCGCAGTTCAAAAGCAGAAAGAGATGTCTAAGGCATTGGCACAATTGGAAGCAGGGAATGAACAAATGTGGAAGTCAAAAGATGACCAGATAGCTCAACTATCAGCCCAGCTAGAGAAAACAAAGAAACTTCCACAGATAGATGAATTCAGAGTAGAGGCATTACAAATAAACAAGGCATTGATAAATCAGATAAATATTTTATGTCAACAAATCGCCCAGGCGGAACCATTATGCGATTTAACAATATCAATAAGTGAGAAATCAGAAAAAGCTAGAAAAAACTTGGATCAAGCTGAAGAAACATTAAGCAATTTTCTTGAATGGCAAGATACTGATCAGGGACAGGCGACTAATTTACCAAAGATTTTGGAATCGCATAAAGAGATATTATTTACAGAATGGCAGTCCCAGTTAATGAAAGCAGAGAGGGCAACTTCAAGATGTAAATCAACCACTAGTAATTTGGTTGAATTGGTTAATAATACTCTTTACTTGTCTAACATGATCTCTCAATGTACTCAAGGTAAATTGACAGCAGCTAAAACATTGGAGCAGTCATGTTATCCGGAACTAGAGAAAAATGGAAGATTAATCGCAGGAATTAACAATTTGACATGGGACACCTATTGGTTCTTTTTAGTCAAACCGCACAGCCAGAGAGCCGCCCTCAAATGCCTTATAGATTTAGTCGGGTATATCATTCCCGATATTCAGGATGCCACCTATGCCACCCAACTTAATTCTCACCTCAACAAACCACCAGAAGTGGAGCCAATGCTTGCGATATGTCAGCTCAGGTTTAAAGGCAAAAATAGCCTGAATGATGATTCATGCCGCCGACTGCCAGATTGCTGCGAAGGAGATATTCAAAATCAATTGATACCAATTAAGTAGGATTTCAGTTTCATAGGTAGTTAGCTTAGTTTAGTATTTATAGACCCTTTCATGTATTTAGAAAGGGTCGTAAAGTTTTGTATATGACATAAAACCTCAAGTTGCACTATTGTACTTCAGGGATATTCTTTTATAAAACTGGACCAATCATTTTGATTTTGACAAAGAAGCTTTTATGAAAATGTGCACTAATGTCTTTGTTTGAAAGTATTTCTGCGTTGGAAGAAGAATTTCAAATAGTAATTGATATTGGGAGTGGTTAGCAGCTCATATGGTACTATTATCTATTTCTGAACTCATTCTTTTTATATGAATTGTCTTTTGATCGCTCTTGCTATTATCGGATATATATATATATATATGTGTTTAAACCGCATTCTTTATTCCTTCCACTATTGGATGTTTACAGTGTGCTTTCCTTCTAATCATGTATGTATCGATAATATAAATTATAAGTGTAGCAATATTGTGTTAATCACTTTGTTTAATATTTAAATAAAGTAATCTTTGAATGAATAAATATCTATGTTTATTTGATAGAGTTATCTATATGCCTGTCAATAGACACAGATCATCAAACGCTACATTTCCAAAGAATAATTGTTCCTGGGATTAGAAATAGTTCTTTTATTTCTGCTTATAGATTAAGTTATTCGCCTATCATTAGATTAGATAACCAATCACTCATCCACCCATTTTATTCATTATTGGGAAACTGGTCCCATTATATCTAGTCGGAGCCACCATCCCAAACAGAAAAGGAGTTGTATTAAGGTCTGGACCGGGTGGTTATCCCCCAATGTTGATACAACGATTTTCGGGGCATCAACACTACCCAAGAGCAAACAATCACACACTTTGAGGACATGTTTAGGCTATTTGGGGATGACAACATGAAATCTTGACAAAGGATATGCACCACTTTTCCCTAGAGATTGAAAATTAGAGAGTACCATTCTCCTCAGAGAATTAGAGAAGCACTGAACAGAACACCCATGTACTAGGAGGCTATCCAAAGACTCAAAGTAAATTGGATTGGCATGAGACTCAATCCACCACTTCTCTTAGGAATTTTGGAAGGAATAGGAAGAAATAAAGTAGTGGGAGGAGATAGAAAGGAAGGTAGGATTTTATGCACAGGAAGAGGAAACTACAATAGAAGCATGGGATGTTTGGGAGGCCACTAGAGAAATGAAAGACATGGATATAGATTGAGTTGCTCAAAGGATGAGAAACACTTTCAATGTGGGGTTGATGATGAGCCTCATAATTAGGTAACCATGTGGACCTTAATACACTTCCTATCTTATTCAAATCAACTCTTCTCATAAAGTTTTACATATTTTCATTATATTTTTCTTAATGAGATGACTCAAAGTGACATATTATGCCTAGTGGACTAATGTGCATTGATTGTAGGTGTTTGACAGGAAATCATGGAAATTTTGGCTAATTAAGGGTTGAAACTCAAACGAGACAAGGAGGAGAGATTTTAGGAGGTAGATCCTCCTCATTTCCTCCTCACTCATCCGAATATTCCTCCATCAATCACACTAGCTCGGAGTTACAGGCAGCCAAGTCATGTAGATCAAAACGCAGCTAAGCCAGTGACAGTTAAAGAGCCAGTTTATCTTGAGTTTGGAAGCCTAGCCTCCTTAAAATTAAGGAAGTCATTTGAGACTTTAGTTGTATAAATAAGGAGGCCTAGAGCCTCATTAGAATTCGAATTTTTGTTGTAAAAACACTAGTCATTTTCGAGTTCAAGATTTGTGGAAGACATTGTTATGTAATTTTCTGATTTGATAATGAGAATAACCATTTCCTTTATCCATCACTGAGTTGACTTAGAGGGTTGAAGCACTTGGGTTAGGGCTCAACCCTAGTAGAAAAGGCTCCTCTTCTTGTATTTGTATTCTTAGATTGGTTTCATAGATTAATGGTTGAATTGTCTCTAGTATTATTTCATTGCAAGTAGTTGTTGATTTGTTTAGTTTGCTTCCATTTGTGCATTACTTTAGTAGTAGCTTAGGAAGATAAAAAGGAACATAAAAGCTATCAGTAGGTGGACTTGGCCTCACTCCTCCCTTCAGGGATCATGGTTTGAAGAAATAACTCCTATGCAACCCCAAAAAGACAGAATTTTGATTACTCATGGAATTTAGGGTTTTCCGTTACTTAGGTCAGCATTTCTCTAGTTTTCAATTATAGGATTTGATTGTCATTTCTTCTATCTTTAGTCTTACTTTAGATCTCATCAAGGTTTCATATTATTCTATAAGTTTTCCCATGCATGAAATAGACAACTAGCTCATGAACTTATATTTTCCGTAGTTAATTTAAATCCTTCTTGTTTACATTCTTTAGCGATAGAAGTCAACGATTGATGCAATGCAGGAGTTTCAGTAGTACAAAGAGATTTCATGATAAAAAACCTCATCCAAACTTCACCAATCCATGATTATCACTTTCCTTCACCAGAACCCTCACCAAATTCATCATTCCATAAGAATATTTCTTCAATCTTGTTGAGTGAATCCAACCATCTCACATCTCTATTTTTTAGCTCTATAGGAGTCCTAGGCACTACCTTGCGTCATTCCATTCACCAACCACATTCCCTATGCCTTACATCACCTTCAAAGCCCCTCCTCTTGCTCTCGGCTATATCCTGTAGGAATACGGGTGATGATGTAGGAATTCAGGACATCTTGTAGGACGGATTAGGACATCCTGTAGGTTGACCTATATTGGCTTTTTATGAGGCCAAATTGTGGAAAATCCCCTAGGAAGCTAGAAAAGGACCCCTACTTGCATCCCAAGCCTTCTTTCCATTCACCACAATCCCTAAGCCACCTAACAGATCACCAAAATAAGTTAACTTTCACACTTTCTCACAAAAAAAGTCAAAAATAAAAATAGATTTATTTTGTTCATTTACATGAACAGTAGTACAATGTTTGATATTTCAATTTGCATGCCTAGGGCAGTAGGATTGCATACATGTTAAACTAGCATTCTTGTAAAGAAAATAATTTTAGTAGTAGTTAGAAGAATGGTGTGTTTAAGCATTTGATTTCAGTATTTTTCCTTACTGCAGTAGACAAGATTTATTTTAGTGTAGATTTCTCTTTTCCTAACTGGTAATCAAGATTCTTCTAAATCAATAAAAGTCTGGTTTGAAAAACCTTAGTGATCTATCGCCATATTAGTAGTGACAAAGAGTGGACCCAACACATTTACTTGTGTATTGTTAGCTTAGTGGGGCCTGACCCAGGTTCAGAAGTGATTTAACCAAGCAAATTTCGATACTACTAGCCCTTTCAGCAATAGTCCGCAGAGCAGGGACTAAGGTCTCACCTGAGGTAGTATGGGAGGGTGTTAGGACTAGGATTCCACACCCTAGGGATGTCTGAGATGAGGTGATTGATACACCATCCAACCTTCGCACTTACTGTGCTATGTGCACCTGTGGGCACCTCATGCCTTGCAATATTGTCTTTGCATGGTTCTAGCCACAGCGTGACTAGTGTTATTTACCCAAGTCTTCCTTAATTAGTCTCCATTAGTTGATTACTTAGATTCAATTAACATATAAGCATTTGTACAAGTATTCATCAAGTGCACACAGTAAATAAACACAATAAAATCAATGAACAACATCAACATAAAAATTCCAAAACAAATGCACATAATAAACTTCTCTTTATTATCTTTCAATCCCAAGTACAGACCTGACTCTGCCCTACACACTCAACTGTAGGGATCTGCGCACTCAGATACAGACTCTACTAGGCCTCTGCACACTCAACTGCAAAGCCTCTTCCTACCACTATGACCCAGTACACTTCAACTTTCACTCTATGCTCTAACCATGCCTTTGCTATTCTATCTATTACTCGCTTAGCTATCTTTCCACATAGAGCCTCACTCTATTTATACAATCCCATGGTCCGCGAACCATTGGTAGGCTGACACAACTTTACCTTAAATTACAATTCTTACGGTAGACAACCTTATGATTCAACTATACCATTCGTGCTCTGCACCCATACTTCACAGTGTTCTACACCATCTTTGACCAAAACTTCGGCTTTGAGCCCCAAAACTTGCTGTGGGGGATCCCATGCCTAGAAGTCCCCTAACACAATCATTGTGACTCATCTTGAGTTACTCTATTGGTGCGTCGATCTTTGCTCGGAGTCCATCTAGTAGGTCTTAGGCAGCTTGGGCGTCTGCGGCACATTGTTCCACAGTCTGTTGTACTTGTTGCACGCGTATCTCTGAACCTTCATGAGCAGGGTCACATTCCTATCTAAATGCATTAAGTCCCTGCATTTGTGCTAGCTTTCCTTCAATGGTGGCTGTAATTGTGAAAGATTCATCAATCCATGGTTGGATGCATGCTTTAAGCAAGGCTTCTATTTGTCGCATGAAATCTAACTGGTCCTTCAGTGCCCTTGCTTGCTGTAGTTTAGCGAGTTGTTGAGCAAGGATGACCATCTACATCATCCTCTAAACATTGTCATACTCCTGCAGCAACTCGTGCACCTCTGTCTCTAGGTGTTGTAGGTTTGGATCTTCCTACAGGTATGTAAGTATGGTTAGTACTTGATACAACATCCTGATGCAGTCGTCTACCACTTGGCCAATTGGCGTGGGTGCGATGCTCTCTGACCTCTGGGGCCATAGAGGGTTGCGCCTTCAATCATGGCTCAATAATCTACAGGTTCAACTCCAACTGAACCTTTGTCATTTCCTCCCTAGCAGTGCGACTTCGGTCGCCAATTAGTGGACCCACTCTGCTGCTGGTAGCTCTGCCAACATGGCCAACACTGGGACACTCTTACACGCATCCTCTATCGCATGTTCTAGTCCATGAGCCTGTGCAACCAACTCATCACGCTGGAGGCTAAGCTGATCCATGTTGATTTTCTGCTCGTTCAAGACCTGGATCACATGGCCTTCCCTGGCGCGAAGCTCTGCGATGACTCCATCCTATAACTGGTATAGGGTTTCATGCAGTAGGGATGCCAGGTTTAAGCTGATGCCCTTCATGCTACTCATTGTAGCCCGGTCAACCTCGCTTGTTGCTGCTAGGGAACCTTTGGGTAACACAAAAGGGTTGTCCCTACGAGTGTGCAACATCTGTTCAGCCTTTGAGGTTCTTGCTACGACATATGGAGCCATTGTACCTGTTTGGAGGGTTGTACCTGTAAGCCTTGTAGCTACATGCTGAGCACCCGAAACATAGTGTTCTAATCCATCCTCACTTCCTGGAGTGCACCCTTTGTGACCTCGCGAACTATTTTGCCAATGTCAAATAGATCACCTTCTATGAGTGTGATCATGTCAACGGGCATCTTTGTCGCCTTCACCTTCTTCCTGGGAGCTATTTTCTCAGGGACGCATGGCCACTTGAGTTGGGTCGATGCTGAACTAGGGTTTGGGCACTTTTCTGTCATGTTCACTTCCTCGGTCTGCTACTCCGTGGCCATCTCTTGGCCCTCCTCGGGCTCTTCTATTGGCACTATTGTGGTTTCTGCCATCTACACTACTGTTGCTGCATTGGTTGTCTTCTTCTGTGTGGCTGCTTCTTGTTCCTGGTGCCTCTTTTTAGCTAGCTACGCAATGCGCATCTTGGTGTCCTTCTTCCTTTGCTGGGATGTGGCCTTCTCCATTCCTGCCAAGTTCCGGGCGTACCACTCTAGAGGCCATGACTCCATCACTGCGAATATCACATCATCCATTGTGATGAACAAAAGCTTGGCCCATGTTTGCATCGGTTCCTTGCGCACCTGAATATATAGGTTATGCATATCTCCCTTGAACTTTGTCAAGCTCTGCAAGCTGTAATAAACCATGGGAGACAAGTGCGACCTTCAATTGATCCACATTTGGATGTTCGCCTCCATGAACATCCAGAACATCTTGTTTTGGTGAATCCTCTTCGCATCCTTTGTAGACCAGAGCGAGGTGTACCTCTCGGCTTTGGGTAGATCATGCTCAATACTGGGAAACTGGATGTCCTCCACCAGTTCCCCTGCAACCAACAAGATGGATAAAAGAAACCATGCATAGTGGAAGGTCTTACCCTGCTCCTGGGCCTCCTTTAGTTTGTCAGAAACTCCCTGCAGAGGAACTACACCTAGTTGAACTGTACCACATCTATGCACTGCTCTTCTAGTGGAATCATAGATGTTGGTACTTCGTCAGCATGACATTTTCTCATTAGCTTGCTGGTCAGCAGTTGGGTGTCTACATATACCCCTTTTTCTTTAATTCTTGCAATTGCGTACCCCAGCTATTTCTTCTCTAGTTTATTCTTGGCCTTCATAGCTCCTGCAATGACCAAGTCACTGCTTCTTCTTGCTATGGCCGTGGGGTCGTGTCCTTTGAAGGGTAGTCGAGAAATTTTATGAATTAGGTCAGTCGTGATGTGAACAGGCTCCTCTAGCTAGAGATACACATTATGCACCAGCCACAACAGCTTCCTGATGATGAAAATGGTGATGGGCGCATAGTGGTAGTGGGGTATCCATCACAGATGGAGTGACCCAATGTTCTCCACACCGTGCAACCATATTAGCGGATCCAAAACTATAACACACCCCTTTGAATTCTGCTTCATTGAACTCTCCATGGCCAAGTGTGGGAACTTCTCATTGTCCATGAGGTCCCAATCCTCTAAATTGATGGTAGGTTCCCATCCCAGAGATGGACCTTCAAACCTTATACCATCAGGGAGGAGTGGGTTTTGGAGTACACTCTTCATGGCCTCCAAGTATTTCGGTATTTTAGCTTTTCCTTTCCATGGGGGCACGTACATGGGTAACTTTGTTGCAGAAGGAATTGGTGAGACATCCTCCTCCACATCGTCTTGCACCTCAATTTGAGCGATTAGAGCTTGCAAGTCTTCCTCCTCTTCATCGGATTCGACGGTGATGGCTTTGCCTTTTTCTTTCATTGATAATTAGCCAAACTATGGATTTCTTGGGGATATGCGGACAGGTCCAATCATCTGCTTATCTTTCTTTGGCCATGATGTTTGCGGTGATTTTGGAACTTTTGGCACCACTATCACCTCTTTGGGATACTCATTGGCCATATGGGGCTCTGCAGTATCTTCAACGAATAACACTCTTGTTCTAGTAGCAGTCATCAAGTCTAGCATCAAAGGTGGTAAGAGTACGTGGTGCTCACTGCTCTGTAACTGCTCAATTCTCAAACAGCCAAGTGTTGCCTCATGGCTAGCCCTGGGGATTTTATAGCATCTTTCGAATTTGAATTCAACCATTCTCCCACTTCTAAGTCATTAATGCCTTCTTGGTAGCAGATCATCCCAAATCTAGCTCTTACTTCATGTCTTAATTACCTGTCGCCCGCTTCCCTTTGTCTTAAATTGGACATCTTGTCATGAACAATGACACTAACGGTCACCTCCTAGCCTACTCGCGTGGCAGCATAGCCTCCTATGTGTGGGCATGACCCCTATGACATACTAATCCTGTGCACAACCTCCTTATCATACAACTCTCCCATGGACTCTTTTATAGTCCCACACTCTCTTTCAACTGCTCAAAGCGATGAGACTATGCTCCCTACGGCTAGTCAGGTGGTCGCACCACCTGTGCGAGGCTTCAATTCAACTTCCAGCCTAGTTTGTGTGCACTTCTAAATTACCCTTGCGACAATCAACACTGCACGTTCTTCATTCTATGGTGCTCTCCTCTGGTTACTTTGTTTGGTAAGGTGCAGTCAGAGCCATGGTAGTAGAGTCACAAATCCTCAGTGATAATCATCTAATGCAGTGGTATGGCTGCCCATATCTTTTCTTGTCATTCTTAGTTTATCAAAATGACATGCTTGCACGATTTTGTTTTCCAATTTTTTGATATCCACGTCCATTAACATGCTTTTATTCCTCAGTCATACTCGATGTTCTTCGAGTTCACGAAGCTTAAGATTCCCTCACCGAATGGCTTCCTATAACTGCATAATTCCTTCATTCAGGTCCTCGCATACTTTTCAAATTGTGAGAGCTATTGTGTGGTGATTCCTTTCCTCCAAAATTATGGTCTCAACTCTGCTCTTTAGCTTCGGAATCATCTCCGTGCTTAGGCTTTTGCACATGGCTCTATAGGCCCATCGAACTGTTGGTATGCATAGGTCCCAATCAGTTCGTCTTGTCTGGTGAACCCTATTTAGGACTCTACATACCTTCTTTAATGTTTCTACATGGAATTTTTGCGATGCATGTCACCTCTCCTACTTCTGTGTCTTGTTTCGATTTTTGATGCTAAATTTTGGGTGTGCTTGTGTGGGTTGCATAACACCTGTTTGTACCCATCGAGACAGATGGGTGCACAAGTTGCTCCGTCCTTGCTATCGGACTCTTGTTCGAAGTTGGGGGCTCCAAAACCATATGCACATCATCCTTCTACATCCACACCAATCCTCAAAATTTCCCTGATGTGCATCCCACCATCATGTGGGTGTTGCGCGTAGTGTCCACTTCAACGCATCGAACTACTGTTGTTCGGGTACCACGCTTTCAAATTTTCTGAGAAATTTGTCCACCACCATTAATCTATCATATGTCAACAACTCTCTTTCCTCTGTTGTCACACAACACAATGATCTAACCATCATGTTGCAATTCAGCATCATAACTTCGTGCAACTGATTCTACTAGTGCTCTACTTCTTCATCTGAATCCAAAGCGCAGGAGCTTTCATGCTCCCACAAGATCTTCCCATCTGTATTTAGATTCACCCAATCTTGGTCTTGTGCAATTATCTTGTAAATAAAATCAAGATCATCGTCACTTTCATCATCGCGCACTGGTTCAGTGTAGCATGCTCCTTTAGCTGGGTCCAGTGGGACAGCTACACGTAGTGACTTTCTCTCGAAGATAATTTTGTGCTTCTTTAGGTCGATGAATCTATTCATATCAGTGGCCCAGTCTATTCCTAACAACATGGAATACAGATTTCTTTCATCAACAATCTCTATTACTTCAACATCCCTACACACTTACGTGTTCAATATCAACTGTTACCCCTTGCAACCTCCCCATTGGCAAAATCTTCTATTGGTTTGCCATTTGTAATTGAATAGGGGACCATTTGTAACATGGGCTTGCCCATGCATTCCCATGTTTGCTTCGATAATACATTCGCGTCTGACCCCAAGATCTAGGACTACCTGATCCATTTCATACTCACCAATCTGTGCAGTCAACCTCATTTCCCTTCTAGTGTGCAATGCATGCTTCCCCAATTTCCTGACTACACACGATTCTCTTGACTCCGCGAACTTGGTGATCAGCTACTGTAGTCATTTAACTACCTTTTTGTCATGCAGCAGTTTCATTCATGTCTCCAAAAAGGTAGTGAGCATTGAAGGATCCATTCTTGGCTCTGTTTGACCATTACTACCCAAAGTGGAGGACTTTGTGAAGCTCTTCTTAGCTTCCATGAATGTCTCCTTGGCGTGTTCTAAGTCATATTCAGGTTCCTTTGTAGGAGCCTTACAAACCAACGTATCTTCCTTTGGCTGCTTACCCTTATCCTCGCCTGTGGTCACACCTCTTCTGAGCATCATGTTCACATTTAGGTCTTCCTCGCATGGCTCAAACCTCACCATTTGTATATTCTGAGTCGTATGAGGCTAGAATACCCCTTTTTCGCTCATCTTTGTGATCAACATAGGACAATCTATTGTTTCTTGATAAACTGAGCACAATACGAACAAGATATCCTCATCAAGTTGGTACAATCATGGTTATAGTGCCCTGGTCCTCCACAATTGTAATAGATTAACTATCGACAACCTCTTCCTAGTCCCATTCCACCTCGTCCTTGACCTCGCTCCAAAAATCCACTGCATGCCATTCACACATTTGGGTCGAGGGCTTGTGTTTTAGTGTGCATCCTATAGGCTGGGGTCTAATCCATCATTAGCTTGTAACTGAGGCAAGTGCACTCGTCATGGCCTACCGACTTGCAAAAATTACAAAACAATTGCTCGGGTGTCTGTGTATATTTCTGCAGCAAATGACAATTGTCTGTCGTGTGTTTCCCTCTTATTTCACAAACTGCACACCATAAAGCAGGTTTCGCACTCAGCCCTGCCTATGCCTCCGATCTCAATGGCATTGGCCCTCCTCCTACTATGTAGTTCGTGAATATTGGGCAGTGATCCTTGTTGTGGCCCTGGCCTTTGCATTTTATGCACCATACTTCCTCACGCGCCTCTAGCGTGTTTCCCTATCCTGCTTCGAGATTTGCATTTCCAAACACAGATTTTGTAGTTGCACATGGATTTGTTGAACTCCTAACCCTTAGGGTCTCATGTAATCTCATTGCCATCTCCAACACTTCGGCCTGGGTAGAAAGTTTCTGCTGTGACAGCATCATCCTCAAGTGTCGTTTTAGAGATGCTACAAACCATGTGCGATGTTGTGCATTCGTTAGCATCATATTCGCTTCGTGGATTGTACTCTTCAGCTATTAATCTAGATCCTAGGGAGTCTCACCCGGGAGCATCGTGATCTCTTTAAACCCAATGATTGATTGTGTCTCTAATTTTGGCATGCTAAATTCTTTGTTAAATGAATTCTGGATCTCTTCTATCCCTGTGTTTGGGTGATTTTTAGAGTTCTTGTGTAGGTTTTAACCCCGTACAGAAATTACCTGCATACAAATTCCAAAACATAGAAAATAAACAATGCGAGAGAATAACACATATACACAAAGATTTCCCCTGGATCCCAAAAACCGAGACTACCAGCTTGATTTTTCATTATTTTCCATTCAATGTTACAATACATATTTATACATGCCAAAGCATCCAATACCATGGACCGAAAACCATCGTGTCCAAAACCATCGACCGAAAACCATAGGTAGGTTTGCCCAACCTAATATAGGGACCAAAAAAAAAAATTCCCAAGGCGTTGCCCCAGACCCGATAGAGGGGGGCTACGTAGGTTAGTTGTGGAAAGAATATAACACAACCCAACATTCTCCCACTTGTTGTTTTCTTTCCACAGGGGGCCACAGGAGAGTTTAGTCATTTTTCCAGCCCTGAAACGCCCATTGTTTCTCTACCCCAGGAGGACCTCTTAGAGCTCACATATTTTTTCAATGCATCTATAATAATCTTCAAAGTGTCCACCTTTACTAGCAACACCTTTATGTCTTCTATGATATCCCCCACAAAGTGATACTAAACATCAATGTTCTTTGCCTTTGAATGATAAGTAGGGTTCTTTGCTAAGAAAGTTGCACTTTGACTATCATAGTCTATCGTTATAGCTCCTTTTATTAACCCCATACTTGAACACAATCTCTGCAACCAAACTGCTTCCTTCTTTGCATGAGTGGCTGCCATGTATTTTGCCCCTGTAGTTGATAGTGCCACTACAGATTGTTTCTTACTCATCAAAGAAATTGCACCTCCAAATAGGTTAAACACATACCCACTTGTCTGCATAACCAAAGCCATGAATATTCAACACTCTATCCAATCTTGGTCTTCCTTGGTGGCACAAACCATAATCACTGGTGCCACGCAAATACCTAAAAACCCGCTTCACTTCTGTCCAATGCTCCTTCCCTGGTTTTGACATAAACCTGCTCAATACTACCACTGCATGTGTAATGTTTGGTCTAGTACAAACCATTGCATACATTAGGGTACTAACTACACTTGCATATGGAACAAAGGACATATCCTCTTCCTCTTCTTGTGTCTTGGGACACTGTTCAACAGAACTTTACACCTACAGGAATAGGAACCTTCACTGGTTTACTATCCTGCATATTAAACCTCTGTAGTATTGTCTCAACAAACTTCCTTTGGTTTAACCAGATCTTCCTCTTTGTCCAATCTCTTTTAATTTCCTTCCCCAAAATATAGTTTGCAACACCAAGATCTTTCACGCTGAATTTGGAGGACAATTGGGTCTTCAAATCCTGGATAATTTCATTATCATTATCAACCAGCAACATATCATCCACATACAAGACCAGATAAATAACACAGTTACCAATTAATTTAAAATACACACAGTGGTCTGCTCTGCTTATGGTGAAGCCAAGTCCCCGTATAAATGTATCAAATTTCTAATGCCACATCCTTGGTGACTGTTTTAACCCATACATAGACTTCTTTAACTTGCATACTAGTTCTTTCTTACCCTTCACTGCAAAACCTTCAGGTTTCTTCATGTAGATCTTCTCTTCCAGATCCCCGTGAAGAAATGTTGTCTTCACATCCATTTGTTCTACTTCAAAATCAAAAGTAGCAGCAACAGATAAAAGTAACCTAATGGAAGTTACCTTGGCAACAAGAGAAAAAATATCACTAAAATCAATTCCCAACACCTAGGAATAACCTTTCTCTACCAATTGAGCTTTGTATTTCTCCACCTTTCCTTCTGCATTTGTCTTCTTCTTGAACACCCATTTGCTGCTAATGGGTTTCCTTTAGCTGGAAACTCCACGAAATCCCAAGCCTCATTTTTGTGCAAATATGCCATTTCATCAACCATGGCCTCTTTCCAGAGTTTTCCATCCTCTAGATTTACTGCTTCGTTCACAGTTCTGGGATCATCATCAGTAATAGATAAAGCAAAATTTGAATAGAAAGTAGATGGACTATACCTTTCTGGCTACCTTCTTTCTCAAATTGATCTTCTTACACCCGGAGTTTGTGGCTCTTCATCTTCTGATTCCTCCTCTGTTGTAGAGTCTGATTCTTCCTCCTTTAGGCTCAAACTCTATCTTCTCAGGTTCCTTTGGTTGGACTTCATGTTTAATAGCATCTTTTACCTCTCTAAACACCACATATTAGCTATACACAACCTTCCTTTTTGCTGGGTTCCAAAGCTTATAACCCTTTAAACCATCCTTATACCCAATAAAGATGCACTTTTCAGATTTACTATCCAACTTGGTTCATTTCTCCTTTGGAACATGTACATATGCAACACATCTAAATACCCTCAGATGTGAAAGAGAGGGTTTCTTACCAGTCCATACCTCTTGTGGAGTGTTATCCTCCAACACTAATGAAGGTGATCTATTGACTAGGTAACATGTTGTCTCCACCGCCTCTGCCCAGAATTCTTGTCTTAACTCGATGCCACTGAGCATGCTTCTTGCCCTTTCCATCAATGTCTTGTTCATTATTTCTGCAACTCCATTTTGCTGAGGTGTATATGGAGTAGTCTTCTACCGTGCTATACCATACTTCTTACAGAGTTCTTCAAATTCCTTACTGAAAAACTCTCCACTTTTATCTATCCTCAGCACGTTTATCTTCTTCTCTTTTTAGTTTTCTACCAGAGCATGAAATTATTTAAACCTGTCGAAGACTTCAGATTTCTTCTTAAGGAAATATATGCATGTATTCCTTGAGAAGTCATCTATAAATGATATATAGTATACAGACTTACCCAGTGATGGAACCTTCACAAGTCTAAACACATCATTGTGCACAAGCTCTAATATTTGTTTTGCCCTCTTATCACCAGAGGGGAAACTCACCCAATTATGCTTCCCATATACACAATTTTCACAGAATCAAAGTCTAGAGAGCTATTACTCATACCTTCTACCATACCTTTATCATGAAGTATTCGAAGGTCCTTCTCTCCAATATGTCCAAGCCTTTGATTCCACAACATGGTCTTCTCTCTAGAGACCACTAGATTTTCTGCTCCACTTTCAGGACCATAGAATTGTTGCACCCATCAACAACAGTGCTACCTTGTAGCTTGTATGGAGTTCCAGTCTGAACTCCTTGTGTCAATACCAGTGCTCCTGAACCATCTTTTAGGTATCCTTCTCGAACACTATTTTTACACTTACATCATCCAACTTGCTTATAGAAATCATATTTCTGGCTAATGCAGGAATATGTAGAACACCCGAAAGTGTTCTAACCCTTCCACCTTGCAACTTCAACTTTACTTTTCCGCGACCAATGATTCTAGCCTTCCTGTCATCCCCCAAGAAGACATCACCACCATCGTATTTCTCATACTCACAGAACGACTCTCTATGTGGAGTGAGGTGAAGGGATGCACCTGAGTCAATCAACCATGCCTCATGATCTACATGTCTACTTGAAGAAGCCAAGTACACATCCCCACGTTCATCGGAGGTGGTTTTCCCCTCTATAGAAGGAGCATCATAAGATCCCTTTCCTTTATCAGGAGATTTAGATTTACAGTCCCTTTTGAGGTGCCCTTCCTTTCTGCATTTCCAACACGCCACCTATACAAGTTTCCCTGGAGATTTAGATCTCCCAATCGATGACTTATTTTTGTTTTTGTTCTAGGAACGTCCTTGTACAGACAAGGCATCACCGTTTTGGCTCTCCATATTTTTTCATCTCATCTCCTCCATCAGCAAGGATGAGACTATTTCATCAAAATACAAAGCTATTGCATTTCTACCTATTGCAATAACCAGAATATACCACAAATCTGGTGGAGAACACAACAAATTGATACACTTATCTTCATCTAAAATTTTAATATCAACAGATGCTAACTGACTTACCACAGTATTAAATGCATTCAGATGCTCTATCACTGAGTCTCCATCTTCCATCCTTAGGTTATACAGCTTTTTCCGTAAGAATAGTTTATTCACTAGAGACTTAGATTGGTACAAAGTCCCTAACATGTCCCACAAAGCCTTCATCGTAGCTTCCCATGATACTTTCAACAATACTAAATCTGAGACACACAATCTTATTCTGCTCTTTGCCTTCCGATCCAACTTCTTCCATTCTTCATCGGACACTCCCATTGGTTTAGTAGCCAGATCTACTGCGATCCACTGATCTTTATCCACCGACAGATCCTCCATCTTGAGTTTCCACAACTAAAAACTCTAACCATTAAATTTCTCAATCTCTATCTTTCCACTGCTCGCCATCTTCTTTCACCACCAGAAACGATCTCGCAGATTTCCCACTGAATAGGATCTACCACAGGCCCGAGCGAAACCCCTCAGCAACAAAGGCGTCCCCTTGAAGCCAAAACAACTCTGATACCAAATGTAGGTTTTAACCCTGTATAGAAATTACCTACATACAAATTCTAAAAGACATAAAACACATATACACCAAGATTTTTGCCTGGATCCCAAAAACCGGGACTACCAGCTTGATTTTTCATTGTTTTCCTTTCAATGTTACAATACATATTTATACATGCTGAAGCATCCAATGCCATGGACAGAAAACCATCGCGTCGAAAACCATGGACCGAAAACCATAGGTAGGTTAGGGTCCAAAAAGAATTTTTCCCTGGGCACTGCCCTAGACCCCATAGAGGGTGCTACTTGCCCCTCCGCTACATAATTGACACAGTGTAGGGGGGGCTTTGGCCCCCCCTCTAACCCCCGTATTCGCTATGTAGGTTAGTCATGGAAAGAATATAATACAACCCAATAGCTTGATGTACCACGTTAACGCACGATCTTGCAGTAAGCTCACCAATGTAGCCTTCTTAATATTGTCATCCGCGACACCCGATGCTTCCCATACTATTGTTACCATGAACCAGAATTGGTCTAGATACTCATTCCCTACCCCTTTGAATATTGATAATTTCATTGCGCTCACCATACTGAACCGTGGAGGTGGTGGAGGTGGAGTGGGTGGAGATGGAGGTGAGGGAGGTGAAGTGGGTGGCAGTGTGGGTGGAGGTTGTAATCGCGAAATCCATTGCCTTATCAAACTTACTACGCCTCTTAGAGAAACCTTCGCGAGCTCATCCTTCCTCTCCTGCGAGGGTGAAATTAAGGGACTATTTTCTAATTCTTCACTACTTCTACTTTTGTAGATCCTTTCACTCCGCGTAGTCCCAAACATTAATTTATTCGCATAACGTGCTTTTCACATAATAGCATCTTAATCCAAGTATTCAAAGACTTAATATACTTACCTCGCAGTCCTTGGAGAAAGCTTCGCTCTGCCTCTTTGTAATTGACGATCGTGTCCACTGTGAACTCAGTCATAAATCCTCCTATTATTCAGTCGAGCCAATGTTCCACAGCTCACGCTATCTTATCCTCTAAGGCCTCTAGTCTGTGACTAGTTCCAGAGTCCACACTAGTGGTTTTTCAAGCTTACACCCTCCTTGGATGTCCACTAACCTTGTGATCCACTCATACAGCTCTGACAGAAACGATGGAAATAAAATCTCGTGGATTTCAGTGTACAAGTAGCAATCCAACCACTGTTTCTTAGATACTAGCGGATTTTTGTTTTCCTGTGCCACAAACTCATGAATATTCTTATCCAACCACTTTTAAATTTCCTTCTTTGTTGGGTTCTAGTGGCATGAAATTAGACATCCCTTATGCAGATCCATGTCTCGATAACAAAACCATTTGTTGGCTTAGTGAGGCTTGACCCAAGATCAGAAGTGATTTAGTGAAGCAAATCCTAGTACTATTGGCTCTTTAGGTAAGAGTCCACAGAGCGCGGACTGAGGTCTCACCTGAAGTAGAATGGGATGGTGCTAGAACAAAGTTTCCATAACTTGGGGATGTCTGAGATGAGGTGATTGATATGCAGTCCAACCTTTGCACTTACTGTGCTACACACACCTTTTAGCACCTCGCACCCTGCGATACTGTCTTCACGTAGTTCTAGCCACAACACAACCTGTGTTATTTACCCAAGTCTTCCTTAATTAGTCTATGTTAGCTGATTACTTTGATTAGATTCACATATAATAATTCATATGACTATTCATCAAGTGCGCACAGTAAATAAATAGAGTAAAATAAATGAACAACATCAACATAAAGATTCCAAAACAGATGGACAAAATAAACTTCTCTTTATTATCATTCAATCCCAAGTACAGACCTGACTCCGCCTTGCACACTCAGCTGCAGGGGTCTGCGTACTCAGCTGCGGACTCTACTCGGCCTCTATGCACTCAGCTGCAGAGCCTCTTCCTACCACTACAACCTAGTACACTTCAACTTTCACTCTATGCTCTAACCATGCCTGTGCTATTCTCTTTATTACTCACTTAGCTATCTTTACACTTAGAGGTTCTCTCTATTTATAAGGATGACACAAGTTTACATTAAATTATAATTCTTAGGGAAGACAACCCTATGAATCGATTATACCATTTGCGCTCCACACCCAAGGAGTTCTACATCATCTTTGACCAAAGCTTGGGCTTTGAGCCCCAAAACCTACTGCGGGGGATCCCATGCCCAACATGTATACAACACTATCACCTCCAAGTTTGTACAAACGCTGGGTTGATAAAGTAAAGTTGGTAGCCCTGCCCCCAGGACTTGCAACATTCTTGCTACAAGATTGGTGCTCATCAGATAGCTGATAGGGTATAATTAGCACTTAGTGAGGGTTTTGAATTACTCTCATTTATTTATTAGTGGATCACACTTTCGCTAAGTTTTTCTACATGTCTATCCCAGGACGTTAGAGCATGGCCCTCTAAATTTAGTCTAAGAAATGATATCTTTTACTCTTCATTGATATATTGAATGCTAAAATAAACTTCAAATTTATATAAGAAATTATTCTATTTTAATGCATTAATCTCACCCTAGAATGAATTGATTTCCCCCTTCACTTCCATCTTGACTAGGGACTTATTGTCACCATGACAAACACCCTCCAAACTTTTGTGTACAGTTGAATTTTGGATCCTACTAAGGATCTTACGATTTGTCATTCCATGTTAATTATATTCACTTCATGATCAACTGATGTTTTTCAAAGTTCTTAAGTCTTCTTCTCAGATTATATGTGTTAAAGTCACTTCCTAATACATGCCCAATCCTTGTGAATTCATAAATTCAGTTCTTTCTATGCAAGGTTAGATAAGGATTGCAAAACTCCTGAAAGCAGAGCTTGTGAAAAATCTAGGATTAATACTTATGAATGTTCCATAGAGTAAACTATGAAGCCTATGATGATAATCAGTGCACATATCATTTGAAAATACCTCCCTCTTTGGTTGCAATTGTACTATTATTCCAAGGACTTTTCTCAACTATTGCTTTTGTGCGCCTTTGTTTTTGCAGGTCTTAATTCCACTTTTGTGGTTGTTATTTTTTCTTGATATAAATTTAAAAAGTGTCATTTTCACTTCATCTTTTCTCTAGCACATGTTGATTTCACTTTCTTTAGCTTTTGCAAGTGTCATTTTCACTTTTTCTTACGGTCACGAGTGTCACTCTTAACTATTTTCACTCCTGTATGTCTCGCACCTTCACAAACCACTAGGGGTAGATATAACACACTCTACAACATTATATGGTCCTATATGTAATAAAAATATGTGCTAGACACATTCCCACAACTTATTCCACTTTTTGGTCGCAGTTGCCACTTTTGTCGCAACTTGTGTTCTAAGAGTCCCAATGTCATGTTTCAACTGTTGCACTTAGAAATAAGTGTCACTTTATTGTCATTTTAAGGTGTGATTATTGGTCATGAGTACCATGCATTCCCTTGGCTTTTATTTATGTCATTTATGTGCGTTATCCATGTTTGAGTCTTCCTCAACTGTGTTTTATCTCTTACTCTACTAGTCCCACACTTAGCCATTTTGGAGCTCTTCTTGGTCCTATTCTCACGTGGAAGTTACAAAAGCACTAATCTTCCACCAAGTTATGAGCACTTCCTATCCATGAGCCACATTGATGAATCCTTACTTCCTTAACACGAGCATTGATCCTGTTATCACTCAGAATTTTCCTTAGAATTTATTAGAGGAAGGAAAAGACTAAGGTAACTACAAACTAATCTTTTAAGTATAGCCTCTAGTCAAACTATGAATCAGAGAGGGCTCTCTATATGTTTTAGCTTTGTTTGATAAGATTTTAGGCTAGTTCTTAAAGTCCAGGGGGTTTTGGATTTGTATTGGAAGTTGGATGGTGGAATCCTTAAACAGATGGATAGAATGATGTCTCTAGCTATTTGGTTATGGATTCAAAGAAGGGCAACTGGGATTAAATCATTAAAGGGAGTGTTCAATGGGCAAGTTAGCAGAGTGAATTACATGTTTTAGGTCGAATGGGTGAAATGACCTTAACCAGGGTGAGGGAGCACTTAACAATCCTGAGATCAGGATTAAAAGGGGGAACAGAGGATGATCATGAGCAAAGGGCAGTTAAGAATCCTTTACTATAGACCAGAGGGAAACTACCTGAACTAAGGAGCAATCAAGAATTCCTTAAAATAGATTATTTAGAAGAAATCATAAAAATGCATAATAGTCAAAATAGAGTGTAGTGAAGCAAGTTTTGAGATATCATTCCATATTATAGCATTTAGATTTCAGATACATTTAAGATTATGGAATTTTTTTTTTAAGAAAAGTGACAACAAAAAAGAAGATACTTGTCTGTATTTCACACTACACATGAATCTAGTGAAATGTCTTTGCATTATTCAATAATCCAGCTTGCTAGTCCAACAGTGATATAATAGCTTACAATCCTTGATCAAGAAAACTATAGAAATGTCTAAGAATCCACCCCTACATACCTCGAATTGTGAAGTGTTTATACAAAAAATTATTACAAAATATCTCAAAACAACTTGAGATTTAATCTAGGAGATACAAATATCTCCTTGCAAGAATATAGAGACAACTAATGAACTGTTTCATGTTGTCCCTTTTATTATGGTTGTGCTGGCCTTTATTGTTGAAGTGTTAGCCTTTTAATCTAGCTTACAGTTGTGGAGTTTCATGCTAGAATCTTCTTTACTTTCGTCTTTCAACTGATACTATTTCACTCTGATAATCTTTGACCCTGCTACCGTGTTTTCACCTATTTTACCTGGTTTCCTTCATTTTTACTATGTAGTAACTTTCTGCTGTAAATTTATCAGAGAAAATATGTCATTTTCTCCCACCAGTCTACATCAGGTAACTTTACATTCATCATTCTCCTATAGATTTCATTAGCTTTAGTATAATTGGAAAAATTCGGCTTAGTGAGGAACAAATGTTTTACCTCATGCTCAAGAAAAAACAAGTTTTCAAATGTGTCATATAACACTTTGCTTGTTTGTAGGGCTTTTATGGATGAAGAATTGGCTTGTTCCTTAGCCAATTTTTTGAGTCTATTACCATAGTCCAACTGTTTCATGAGTTTTTCATTGATGACCATAGGACTGGGCAAACCTTTCTCCCTCAAAATCTGGAATTTAGCCATGAACCTATCAATGGCTACCTACATATTGTGGCACGTTTCTTCTAAATTATGCATAAGATTCCTTCTAGAAAGGACCTTCCTTATTTCTAGAATGGTAGTAGTCCTATCTTCTATATTTAGCTCCTGGAGCTCATATATGTTCTTGTCGTTGAGTAAGCGGATGAGTCTATTTACATCCTCTGGCTTATCTTCCAACTCCTCCTTCACCTTTTGGATAGATTTTGTAGATACCTTTACGAACTCCGCTTGTTCAAAAATAACTTGGATTGATGGCAAAATATCATTGATGGAGTCAATGATATTAGTCCACATCATTTCCTTGGTTTGTCCAAGTGGGTTCTCCAGTGTTAAATCCTTCTCTAGGATTTTGATTCTCTCACCCATTCTCTAGGCCTTTTGTGTTTCTTCTTTCTACTTCAGTTGGGAAAGTTTGTAGTATGTTTCCATACTTGTAACATTTTCTCTTAATATATTCATTTCAATAGCCTGGATAGATATTTCTTCCATGGCTTTGACTAGTTTTGTTGCTTTCTCTCCTGATGTACCTACTGGTGATGTAGACTCTGTTTTTGTTGGCAAGGCTGTTGCAAGTGGAGATGTAGGTGCCAAAGATGCTGCTAGTGTGGATGGCATTGCTATGGAGAATGTGGGGATAACATTTGTTGAAGAAGTGGCCACATCTAATTGTTTTAATTGGATCAAAGAACCCACTTCCTTTTCAATCTCTTTTAGTTGATCATTCAATTTCAAGACCAAGTCCATTAGTTCTTCATGCCCTTGTTGGGCTTCTAGGATTTCCAATGTTTGTGAATGCTATAGCTGAGTTATTTTTAGTTGTTTCTTCAATGCAGCTATGTCATCCTTCTTCTTTTTGATGAGTTGTTCTGTGGCTTTTATATCCTTGGGATCATGTCCCAATTCAATCACTAAGTCCTCTAAGGACTTGATCATGGTACCCTTGTCTTGTGAGGAGGCACTCTCTAATTAGAATTGAGTTGAGATGTTGTTTAGAGAGTTTGTAGTTGATGGGCAGCTATGGATTTACCCATCAGGGTGGAGTATATCATCTCTCCATCCTATTTGTGTAGTTCAATCTGGTCTATGGGATGAATATCCCTTGCCAACACTTCAAAATCTACCCTTTTTAAATCTGATGTTGTCTTTGGCTGCTAGGTTGTAGGCTTCACAAAAGTGATCTGCAACTTTCCCTCTTTAATGTCAAAGGCTGACATTAGCCTTGTCTTATTGGTGGGAGTCATCTCCAGGTACTAAGCATATGTTTGGACCTTTAGCCTCTCATTTCTAGCCTTGATTTAATTATATCTTTCCTTCATATCTTGGTCTTTGTTAGCAAGAATTCTAAAGGAGGATACTTCAACACTGAGCTACCTTTCCAACATTTGAGTTTGTAATGTGGAAGGCTCTTGCATGCCTCTAGATGGAGTGGTAGGCCTACTTCTTTCTACTCTTGTATTTGTGACCTCAGCTGAGTGTTTAGTATACTCTTGCTCAAAGGCTAGATTTAGCGTTTGCCTCTTGTTCGATTCTTGGTGCAAATTAGAGGTGGCCATTCCTGAAGTCAAAGCCCCTTCTCTGTTTCATTTTTGGATCTTCTCCTCATTCTGAAGAGTCTACATGACTGGAGGGGTACTCATGGTTCTTTTCGGTCCTTCTTGTACATGCAAAAAAGAGATGTTGTCAAGCTACTTTTCTAAATCAAATAGAGAATACTCTATGTCTACTCTGGTGCTATTTTGATCTACTAGGGTACCTTCCACCCATTCTCTTTTATTTTCATATGCTCCTATTTCAGGTACGGGATGGTGAATGAAAGGTCCTATCTTGACCTTTTGTATATTATTTGTGATGAATTTCAAAGGATCATATCTCCAAACAAAACTTCTTTGGAAATTCATATTCTGTAATATCAAATCTTCCTCTTTGCCAGCCTCTCTAGCATTGCATATGAAGGGGCCTAGTTGGTCTTCTATCTTGAAATAAGCCTTCTTCTTGGCATTGATGAAATTGAATTCATCAGTATTGATGATTTGTCTATAATATTCTAGGGTAAACAACCTCATGGGGAGGTATCTTGGAAACTTATATGGTGTAAGCATGCAACCATATATCCTGACTTCTGTATGGTTCTAGTAAAGGTACTAGTCACCAACTTTGGTTTGCTGAGACAATTGAAGGACACCCTTCATTTCCAGATTGATTCTAGGAGGAGGACTTCTAGTCAACATTGCCATGACTGTGTGTACAAATAAATCAATGAAATCAGAGTAAGAGTATGGAGACGGGTATTGGTGGATAAATTGTTGGCATTATGAGACAAGTGTTGTCCTTGATGGAAAATCACTCAGATGATAAATTTTAGTGCAGCAAAGTTATTTTCAAGTTCACAGAATTTTATGCAGAGAAAAGTTTACTTCATGTAGAGAAAAGTTCACGGAAATTTATGCAAAGAAAAGTTTATTTCATGTAGAGAAAAGTTCACGGAATTTTATGCAGAGAAAAGTTTATTTCATGTGGAGAAAAATTCACGCACTTTCATGGTTGGTTCATGGTATTAGTCCCACAGTTTTTGATCCTATGGTTTTGGCCCGTGGTATTGGTCCATGATTTGAGGAAGAGCTTGCTATATAAAGCAAAGGAGATCATTTGGCTTGGGTATGCTTTTGGGTTGAATATCTTAAGATCTGAAATATTGGGTTATTGTTTCAAAAGCTCGATCTATATGAAAGTGAAGTGGAAAGTGAATCTGTGAAGGGTGATCTCTCAAGCACTGCAGCTGCGGAAGTGCGGAGGCGCCACAGAAGGCGCAGTGTGGAGACGCCACAGAAGGCGCAGTGCGAAGGCGCCACAGAAGGCGCAGTGCAAAGATGCCACAGAGGCGCCACAGAAGGCGCAGTGTGGAGATGCCATAGAGGCACCATAGAAGGCGCAGTGCGGAGAGGCAAAAGAGGCGCCACAGAAGGCGCAGTGCGGAGATGCCACAGAGGCACCACAAAAGGCGCAATGCGCAGACACCACATAAGCACCATAGAAGGCGCAGTGCGGAGGCGCCACAGAAGGCGTAGTGCGGAGACGCCATAGAAGGCGCAGTGCAGAGATGCCACAGAGGGCGCCACAGAAGGCACAGTGCGAAGGCACCACAGAAGGCGCAGTGCGGAGACGCCACAGAGGCGCCACAGAAGGCGCAGTGCGGAGACGCCACAGAAGGTGCAGTGCGGAGACGCCACAAAAGGCGCAGCGCAGAGGTGCCACAGAAGGCGCAGTGTGAAGGCGCCATAGAAGGCGCAATGCGGAGACGCCACGGAAGGCGCAATGCGGAGACGCCACAGGCCAGAGAAAAGGAAATTGCGTATCTGTCTTAAGATCTTTTGTTGACTGATTTTTGTTGATAAGGTGTTCTGGGTTTAGTTTACTGTTATTGTGGATCTAGTTATCTGGGTGTCTTACTGGTACTTGATGATCATTTGATGATTATGGGTCCAGTATGAAAATTGGATGAAACGTGGCCTTTCAGATTATGTGTTGTGCTTCAATGTATCCAGTATGAAAATTGATGAAACGTGGTACCTGGAGGAGAGAAGATTGTAGGCCGACGCCTACGTACTAGTACT
>APFE030635563.1:47169-67015 GCA_000404065.3 Pinus taeda
TACTTGATGATCATTTGATGTTTATGGATCCAATTTGAAAATTTATGAAAAGTGGTCCTTGAAAGAAAAGAAGTAGGGGGTTGTAGCTCCCTTCCAGGAGAGTCTGGAAAACGAGAGAGAGTCGTAGCTCTCTGCAGGTTGCAGTCTACGTACTGGTAAAGGACTGCACCAGTACAAGACCATTGTAAAAGGAGTTTCTAATTTGAAAGAGGATAGAGACATATTACAACAGGTTGTTTTCACCCACATTGGGTTTCCACCTTATATCTGGTGTTCTTTGATGTGACTGTCTATTTTTGTTGCTCATTATTTTATGGTACTGATATGAAAAAATAATTCAAAGTGTAAATAAGGAAGATTTGTTAAAAGAACTAGATAATACTGATTCAACCCCCCTCTTAGTATTATTTTCAACATCAATGGGGTCCAAAAAATGACTGACCTAGGATGACTGTTCATGTCAAGCTTTTGAAGGGTGAATGGGAACTTCTTTGATTGATAATATAAGAACATATGGTATAAAATTGAGGAGTACTTAAAAACCCTTTCATTGTTCATTCTAAGGAATTGCTTATGTATCTTATCAGCTATAAATTGGGCTTAGTCATAAATGACAGCAGGAGGCTACCTTGGAGTGCAGATGGACACGAAGTCAAGGATTATTTCATCAATGTACTCACTGGTGGAGTAACCCAAAAGATAAGATATCATAGTCATAATATTCTGGCCCCATGGAGAGAAAATGGCTGATACTTATGGAGGGGAATCTTTAGGGATGTGTTTCTCTTCCTTGATGAAGGTTTGGAACAATTGGCCCAACTTTGTTGAGCTAAGTTTGGGATACAAGTCCAACAAGTGTCTAATTGAGAGGGGAGTTATGTTTGGTCTAGGTTAGAGCTACAACATTTCGTTTATGGGCTCAACAGTGATGGCAAAAAGTATGGTTTGGTTTGGGGACATGATTGCTCTCTAACTGGAAATGTAATTGGCATGACAGTAACGGACAATCTTTGGGAAAATGTGGACTTGGGGGAACTGGTATTTGGGTAAATTTGACTCCCAAAGGCCAATCTCATTAGCATGGTTTAGGAACTTGTCCTTATTTTGGCAATGTACTTTGAGTAGGGGTTCTAGGATAGTGGTATCTCTTATTTGGAAATCTTCATCAGATAAAGGAATGTGGTCCAGGTCTAAATGAGGTGTAGTTATGGGCCTTACATCCATAGCAATTGGGGCAGCCATACTTAGTTCTTGTGGATTCGAGTGTGGGGTTGATTTAGATTTTTTAGGGTAATGGAGGTTTTATAGTTGTTTGTGGCTCATAGTGTTAAAATTTAAGTAAATTTAATATTTTTTTCTTAACGAATAGTGTCACGAGGGTGAATTGACTTGGAATTTGACAATGGAGTTGGAATTCCATGGTTAAATACCTAGAATTAAGTGAAATTTACTATAAATAGTGGTTGAAGGTAATTGTAGAGGTTTGTACAGTACTGGTACGGAGTGATGAACGAGCTGGACTGTCTGCAGCATTTGTGGAGCAATGGCGGAAGTTTGGAATAAATTTCACTATTTGCAGGGGTCGCAATGACTTTCTAAGTTCTCATAGGCAAAATGCGCAAAAAGAGTGAAAAGAGGGGTAAACGGGCTTTTATAGAAAAACGTTTAATTTTTGCGGGTTCAATAAATGATGAACATTTATGGTTTTTGGGTGGAAGGGGGAAGTGGCTTGGGAGGTCCATCGCACTACTTTTGTGGTGCAGGTGGTATTCAGGAGGGGTCACCTGATTCCATTCAGCATTTTCCACGTAGCGTCGGGGGCCAGGGGGAAAACCAACTTATCGGCCAAGTAAAGGGTGGACGTCGGGCTGGCTCAATATGCTTGTGGGGTGTTGGATGTGGAGGGGGGACGATCAACAATGATCGAGAGATGGGATTTTCACAGGGGTGAATGATGGGATTTAATGGGGGGCCTGGGGGTTTAATTGCAGTGACTTCAGGATTACTTTAAAGACTAATCCAAGTTTAGGGGATCAAGCCAGACTGTAATGAAGGATTCAGGACTCAGGGTGGGGTTTTAATGTTTTTTTGTGAGATAAGGGGTAGCAATATAGTTTATACATAAAATAAGGGGTGGGGTTAATTTATATGACGGAGTTAAATATATACGGGATAATGGGTTTATCGAGATTTTTATATATTTCATTAAAAAGTTAATATGAAGTGAAATGAGCAGAAGGGGTATTGTGCTTAGGTGTATGAAATATTATGTGCGTTCCATACCCTTAGTACTTAGGATAAAAGTATTTGGTGTTTTTCTATACATAAAACATGTTTATAAAGGGGTTTTCATAGGCAAGAGAGCTTAACCTTAGGAAAAGGGGTTTTGTGAGGAGGATGAATGAATTATAAGGGAATTCAACACCTTTCCTTTTGAAGTAATCAAGCTGAGGGTTTAGTCCTACCAGAAGTTAGAGAAATGCTTTGAGCCTTTTTCACTTAGAAACTATAGGCATTAATATTTTTATTATGAAAGAGAAGTTAATGAGTGCCACAGGGGTTACATTGAATGAGGGGATGTTAAGTAAACCAAATTGTGAAACATTGCTTTTGTTTTGTTTACCACTTATGCATATTTAAATTATGCATTTGGAACAATGACATAACATGATATTTCTACAACCTTTCTACTACGTACCCACTTACTCATCCTACCATTTTTTCTTCACTTTATTTGGGTGAATTTAGGCTAGCAAACCCTTATCAATCTTTTTCTTTTCTTTAAAAAATAAACTATTTAATTCTAACCTAATATCCTCCAAGGGCTTAGATTAAACTATTGAGCTCCTTTTCTTCACTCTACCTATCTAATGATCTACCAAGATTACACTTTTTGGTCAGATTTATTCACTACCTATAAACATAAAATTCAAAGTATGAAATAGCCAAGTTTAAACATTTTGAATATCATTGATTGTGGCATAAGTAACAAGCTGCACACAATCATTTATTATGCATAAAAAGTAAATAGTAGTGGCATTTTGGCTTGCACACCTTCATGGTCTACTTTTGTCTTTTGGGGTTCATATATTTCATTTTTTTGAAGTATTTTCATTCTTTTTGTCCTTTGATTATTCTTTTAGGACATACCCTCTTTACATTTATTAAATTTTTAATATGGAAAACATTTGCATAAAGCAAAGTTATGTACAATATTACAAGGTTTAACCTTAGTCATTCAAAATTATGACTTCTATTGGTATAGGAACCTAACAGTGGATCCACTTGGGGATGGCATTTCCTGGTGAAATGTTAAGAACTTTGTGGATCAGTAGCATTTGAATTGTTGTTGATGTGACCTTGCAAAATTATACTCTATGCCTCTACATTATTGATACTTATGATAGTGAATCCTTAAAGCTTAGGGCCTTCTCCTCAGGCTTCAGCTACAAAATCACCATCCAATTCAAACTAAACTTTCTGAAGAAAAATGAAATATGTACAGTGGGAAGTAAAAATTAGTAGTTAGGTTCAAAATAGTGTTTGAGAATTCAACCATTCACTGGTCCACCTTCTGCTTCCGTACCATCCATTTCTCTTAGGAAGAAAGCATTATTACCTCTTAAAGCATAAATGACATATGGGCCTTTCCATAGGAAATCAAAGTTCCCATGTTTACTTTTATCTTCCCTCCTTGAATTCCATTTTAGGTCTTTCTCACCAAGGTAGAAATCTTTAGCCTTGGTTCTCTTGTCAAAAATCTTTTTAATCCTTTCATACACAACTTAAGATCTGATGTATACTTCTTCCCTAGTTTGTTGAAGATGTATTGTTTGGTTGATTCTTCTTTGGATACTATTTGGTTCAACCTACAATTATTGAAGCAAATTCATCACTGGTGTTCCCAAGGATGATGGAAAAACAACTTCCATCCCATACACTAGTGGGTAGGGGGAGGTACCAATTGATTTCTTAGTGGTTAGTCTATTTTCCCATAAGGCATTGACTAGCTTTTTGTTCCATGTTTTCTTATTGTCCTCTAACAACCTTTTGATGATGTTCACCAAAATTTTGTTTGTGGATTCCGCCCATCCATTTCCTTGAGGATAATAGGCTGTGGAATGACCCAGGGTTATATGATACTTGTTACAAAAATATATCATTCTTTTGGATTTAAAGGCTACTACATTATCAATAATGAGCTTAGTTGGACATCTAAATCTCGATAGAATGTTTGTTTCAAGGAAGTATATGATAATAGTGTTAGTGGCTTGCCTTGAAGGTATGGCCTCTATCCATTTTGTGAAATAGTCTGTGGTAGTGAGGATCCATTTGTGTTGGGCAGAGGAAGGTGGGTGAATTTCACCAACTAAGTCTAAACCCAATTGTTGAAAAGGTGTTTCAGCAGAGATTGGATTGAGGGGTAAAGGTAGAAGCTTTTTCTTTCCCTCAAAAATTTGACATTTGTGATAGGAGGTCACGTGTTTATTTACATCAGAAAACAAGGTATGCTAGTAAAAACTAGCTCTAAGAATATTATCAGCAGTGGTTTTCTAGTAAAGGTGTCCTCCACGGTCACCTGCATGAAACTCTTGTAATAATTTGTCAGATTCATCTTTTAATAAATAGTTTAGAAGAATACCTTCATGATTTCTCCACAAACAAGTATTGTCTAATATACAAAATTTTAAGGATTTCATCTTCAAAAATCCACTTTTGGTGTTAGATAATTCAGGGGGAGCTTGTAAATTCAGCAAAACATAAACGATATCAGCATAAAATGGTGATTCAATAAAGGCCTAGCTGATTAGTGGAGTCACCATCTCCTCTTCATTATCTATTTGTGCAATAAAGTTTATATGCAGGGTCTGACAGTTTGATTTAGCCATGAGCTTGGCTAAACCTTGGACCTTAATTAACTTAGTTGGTTTGATTTCTATGTCTTATTCTACAATAGTAGCAATTCATTTTCCCTTCTTTCCATCTGGACCACCCTGGGTTAGGATGTCTTTGACTACTGAATTAGGAACATAGGCCACTATATGAGAATGTAGAATGTACACCCTAAAATCCTTGATAGCTTTGACCAAAGCAAAGTATTGTTTTTCCATTATGTTATATTTTAAGGGGGCATCTCTCAGGGCTTTGCTAAAGAAGGCAATAGGTTGTTCATAGCCCTGGTCATTTTTCTGCAGTAAAACTGCAGCAATTGTGTGCTCAAAAGCAAAGGAAAATAAGATGAAATCTTTATCAAATTTTGGACTAATCAAAATTGGTGTTCTAGTTAAGGCTAGTTTAATGTCTTCAAAGGATTTCTTAGCCTCAACAGTGCATTTTATGGTCGAATTGTTTTTCAACATATTGTTTAGTGATCTAATTAATTCTGCTATATTAGAAATAAATCTTCTAAGAAAGTTAATTTTCCCTAAGAGAGCTTGTAGTTCTCTAATGTTCCTTGGATGTTGTATCTGTAAGATGGATTCTATTCTTAAAATGTCTATTCGGATACCATCTTTTGAAATTATATGACCTAGTAACTTTCATTCTTCTAACCCAAACAAAGACTTCTTGGGGTTTGAAGAGATTCCATATTTCCCGCATTTAATAAAAACCTGCCTTAGATGGTCCAAATGTTGACTATCAGATTTTAAAAACATAGTAATGCCATCTAGATATATTACTAGGAAATCATGAATTTCTTTGGCAAAGGCTATGTCCATAGCCATTCAGAAAGTGGCTCTTGCATTCATTAGTCCAAAAGGAATTTTCACATACATGAATGTGCACCAAGGAGTAGTGAAGGTAGTCTCCGCTTGGTCATCAGGATGAACTAATATCTGATTGTAACCAGAAAACCCATCCAATAATGAGTTTCTGGTTGATCCAACTACCCTTTTCAAAATATGACCCATTTTGGGGAGAGGGTAATTGTCTTTAAGTGATACTTTTTTGAGGTTCCTAAGGCCCACACAGAATCTGATCTCACCATTTTTCTTCCTAGTTGGCACCAAGTTTGAAACCTAATCAGAAAATTTGATTGGTGCAATTATCTTGGCATCATACATTCTTTGTATTTCCTTTTCAATTGAAGGTAATAGGACAAGATTTATCCTTCTAAATTTTTTCTGAAAGGTTTTTGATTTTCTTTTATAGGGATTATGTGTTGTATGATGCTGGTGTCATAGGATTTGAGGTCCTCATAACTCCCAGCAAAGACATCCTGAAATTGTTTTAGTAACTCAATGTATTTTACTATTTCAGTGGGGGGTAATGATTTAAAAAGTTTGATCAATTTTGGATTTCCATCAGTGCCTATATTACACTCCTCTATATCAGATTTTAAAGGTTCCATTTTAGGCTTTCTAGGAACATCATTTGAATCAAACAAGTCTTCCAAAGGGGTTAATCCCTTAGGTAAGAAATTGTCTTTGAGATTGATTACTTTAGTGTCTTCATTGATTATTTCATCAATCTCAAGTTGCTTTAGGTTTTCTACATCTAATTTTGTAAATTTAGTGGGATGAAATCTATCTATCTCTTCACCTTCTATCTCATTTATTTCTATTTTATATTTAGTGTTGGGATCTATTGATGTGTCAGTATCTATATAGCTATAGGCGAACTCTTATTCTGAGATTAAAAGGTTGTTTATTTGCTTGTCATCAATAAATATTTGCCAGTTCTTCAAATTATCTTGGATTGCAGGTTTGTGCCTAACTTCAACAATGTACTAATGGTTAGGTTGAAAGGGTAACTTACAGGTGCTTGCAAACATTGCTAAACTATGAGCCTGCATATTATGTTTTCCAGGAATTACAGCAACCTTGGTTTCTAAGAAAGTGTTTAGCATTTCTACAATGGTTCCTCTATAACAACTTAACCTATTGTCCTTACTCATATATACAACATTAATTTGTTTTATAACCAGTTCAGAGTCTCCCATGACAGAAACTCTTAGAGCTAGATTCCTAACTAATTTGAGACCTTAATTTATTTCTTCATACTTGGCCATATTTTTAGTACTTCTAAACTTTAGTCTATATGCATGGCCTTCTGAGTGATCATTCTCCAAATTGTATATCCAAAGTCCTTCTCCTACTCCAAATTTATTAACTGACCCATTAAACTCAAGATGCCACAAAATCTCATGTTCATAATTCACATCATCCATTTCCACAACTTTTACTCTTCTTGACTACCATGTTTAGTGGAAAGTTCTAATGTTTGGACAATTTCCTCTTGATTTGAAACTGCAATTTCTTTTGGTTCTGTATCAATATTGTCTAAAAGAGATTCTTGAGTTTGATTAGCATTATACGGAATAAAAGAATCAATTTCTAAATGTAGAGAGTATATAGGAAAGTTTTGAGGCTCATCCTGGCTACTTACAATGTATTTCATTAAAGTTTCTCGGTACAACTTCTTGGGTTTTCCAAAAATAGAAATTGTTGCATATGACATATAAAGTAATAAAGATCCCTGAAGTTTGGCTACCCATGATCTGCATAACACCATGCCATACTTTGGTGGGATGTCAGCAACCACAATATCCATAAGGATGCTCTTAGCAATATATTGAACTAAGGTAACACATAGGTCTTTAATCAATCCTAGACACTTTACTTGTCTTGAGTCAAATTAAAAGTCCTTATAAGGCCTTGTAATGTCTAGGTTCAATTTCTCCACTACTGGTTTAGGCATTAAGTTGTGGGAGGCCCCAGAATCCAGCATTGCATTACGAAGAATTTTGTCATGGATGCTAACGCTAATGTAGAAAGGTGGTATTCCTCCTTCTAGTGGTTTTCCACTAACATCTAGACCAAATATAAGTTCTGGTTGGTCATCAAATAGGTTAACGGAATCCTCATTTTTAGCAATGTTCAAGGTCTGGTTTATCTATGTTTTGTAGGTTTCATTCTTTATTAACTCTGTCAAAGGAACCAAAATCTTTAGCTTAGCTACCTCTGCTCCTAGATTAAAAGGAAAAGGGGCTTTCTCTGTTTGAGGGTTTGGACTTTTGACAACATGATTTTGAGTGGCATGGTCTTCTTTTCCTTTGTTGGGGACCTATTTTTGTGAATTTTCCAATCTAGTGTTTTGAGGTGTGTCCACTGGCTTTTTAGAGGGAATTGAAGTAGAGGGTTGATCATCAAGAGGTTGATTAAGGGTTATATCTAAAATGGTGGGGCCAGAAGGATTCTAGTTTTGTCTAGGGAGAATTTGGAGGATTTTAGAAATTGGGGCTTCTTTGATTTTTTTGGGTTGATTTGGCACAGTTTTCTTGGTTTGGTTAGGGATATCATAATTTTTTTTACTCCTTAGGTTATACTATTTATGCACTTCAAATATTGCAGAATCATAACCTTGTTTATAATCAAATGTCTCTTCAGACTAGATTTGCAATTGTTGTAGCATATGCAATTCCTAATCATGTTTGGTCAGAAAAACAACACCTTCTTCATCTAATCCCATTAGGTTAATTTGTGTGTCTTTCTTTGGGTATTTAGGATGGGATGTTTTTGCATAGTTTTCTTAGAAAGGAGGCCTAATATTTTGATCAGTTACATTGTTTCCAGTGTTTTGGTTTTGGTTTTTCCTAAAGTTTAGGTTTCTAACTAGAGGTGCCCGTTGATTATCCCATTGGTGTTTCCTCTCTATATTATATATTCTATCCATTAAATTTCCCATGTTTCTTACTAAGCTATCTATTTTAATGTCAGAGGGTGAAGGCTCATCTTTACCTATTCCTCTTCTTTCATTCCTAACTTTAGCTCTTTTAGCTAATAAAATAGCCTCTATGCTAATAGCTACACTTTGATATCTTCTAGGGTTGGGGGGCTTCTTTCCATTAGATGGAATGCCATGTATAGGTCAAAACCATTAGGGAGCTTTATTAATGCTAAGTCTAGTGGGGGTCTAAGATTAACTGGAATTGCATTATATATATTGTTAAATCTAGTGCAATAATCTTGAACAGTTTCATTGGGTCATCTCCTAATATTTTCATATTCTGAAGGGATCTGTAGAGGATTCTTTTTCTTTTCCCATCTATTTAAAAATTGATGATGAAATACTTCTAAACTATCAATATTATTATCAAGCAGTGATCTAAAAAATTTCCTAACATCACCAACTAAAGTCTGAGAAAATAGTCTCATTTGGACATCCAAGATATCAATTTCATGAAGTTCAAAGTAGTCTACCATTTTATTAACATAGTGCTATGCAGTGTAGTGTCCTATGCCATCAAATTGGCCTATTTTACTTTGGTAGTCTGTTTTCATGGCACCAAGTGGAGCAGGTAAGACAAGGGGAGCATATCTATTTGCCATGGCTATAAGCTGGGAAGGGCTAAGATGTGGTGTTGAAACACTAGAAGATCATACAGTAGTGGAGGATGAATTAGGACTATTGAGTGTTAAATGAGAAGTACTATGTTGGTAAGGGAGTGAGGGTATGAATGGAGGTGGGGAATGGACTTCAGAAGTTGAAGGGAATAATGGTGAACTAAGAGTAGTGAACAACTATTCACAAAGCTCAGGGATCTTACGAGTACTAAGGGGTGATTGTGGTGAATCTAGAATGTACTCATCAATTCATTTGTTAGCTTTTTGGACTTCAAGGTTTGCAATAAACTCAGGATCTAGGACAATATTACAAATTTCACTTTCAAACTTTGATTTAAATATTGACAAATCAAATTGCTCATCAAAGGGAAGATCTTCTAAAAACAACCATTCATCGGGGCATGAATTAGCTTTAACTAAGGGTGTGTGACTCGCCGAAATTTCTTCTATTTTGGATTTTCTTGAAATCAGGTTGGAATTATCAAATACTAGAGGAGGCTTTGGATCTAGGTTAGCCCTAGTATAATGAGTTCTCCTCGAAGCCAAAATTTCAAATTTTTCTAATTGTTTTCTTTTGCGAGAAATAAATTCTAATAAATTACTTTAAGAAGCTCAAAATATAGAATTAAAAATTTCTTAGAAATTTATTAGGACTAAGGGTTGTCCCCAGTGGAGTCGCCACTATATTAGCACTTAGAATTTTCCTTACAAGTTATCAGAAGAAGGAAAAGACTGAGGTAACTACAAACCAATCTTTAAGTATAGGCTCTAGCCAACCTATGAATCAAAGAGGGCTCTCTCTATATGTTTTAGCTTTGTTTGCTAAGATTTTAGGCTAGTTCTTAAAGTTCATGGGTTTTTGGATTTGTATTGGAAGTTGGATGGTGGAATCCTTAAATAGATGGATATAATGATGTCTTTAGCTATTGGGTTGTGGAGTCAAAGAAGGCCAGCAAAACTAGGATTAAATCATTAAAGGGACTATTCAATGGGTAAGCTAGCAAAGTGAAGCATAGGGTTTTAGGTCGAATGGGTGAAATGATCTTAACCAGGGTGAGAGAGCGCTTAAGAATCCTAAAACCAGGATTAAAAGGAGGAACAGAGGATGATCATGAGCAAAAGGTAGTTAAAAATCCTTTACTATATACCAGAGGGAAACTACCTGAACTAAGAAGCAATCAAGAATTCCTTAACCTAGATAATTTAGTAGAAAACATAAAAATGCATAATAGTCAAAACAGAGTGTAGTGAAGCAAGTTCTGAGATATCATTCCATATTATAGCATTAGATTTCATATACATTTAAAATTATGGAGTTTTTTTTTAAAGAAAAGTGACAACACAAATGAAGATACTTCTCTATATTTCGCACTATACATGAATCCAATGAAATGTCTTTGCTTTATTGAATAATCTAGCTTGTTGGTCCAACAATGATACAATAGCTTACAATCTTTGATCAAGAAAACTATAGAAATATCTATGAATCCACACATACATACTTCGAATTGTGAAGTATTTATACAAAAAATTAATACAAAATATCTCAAAACAACTTGAGATTTAATCTAGGAAATACAAATATCTTCTTGCAAGAAGATAGAGACAACTAATGAACCGTTTCATGTTGTCCCTTTTATTATGGTTGTGTTGGCCTTTATTGTTGAAGTTTTGGCCTTTTAATCTAGCTTGCAGTTATGGAGCTTCATGATGGAATCTTCTTTACATTCATCTTTCAACTAATACTCTTTAACTCTAATACTCTTTGAACCTGTTGCCTTGTTTCACATGTTTTACTTGGTTGCCTGCATTTTTACTGTGTAGTAACTTTCTGCTATAAATTTAGCACTATAAATCTGTCATTTTCTCCCACCATTCTGCATCAGGTAACTTTACATTCAACATTCTCCTATAGATTTCATTAGCTTCAGTATATCTGGAAAAATTTGGCTTGGTGAGGAACAAATGTTTTACCTCATGCTCAAGAAGAAAACAAGTTTTCAGATGTGTCATATAACACTTTTCCTATTGGTAGTGCTTTTATGGATTAAGAGCTGGCTTGTTCCTTAGCCAATTTTTTGAGTCTATCACCATAGTCCAACTATGTCATGAGTTTGTCATTGATGACCATAAGACTGGGTAGACCTTTCTCCCTCAAAATCTGAAATTTAGCCATGAACCTATCAATGGCTACCTGCATATTGTGGCACTTTTCTTCCAAATTAAGCATAAGGTTCCTTTTGGAATGGACCTTCCTTATTTCTAAAATGGTAGCAATCCTATCTTATATATTTAGCTCCTGGAGCTCATATTTGTTCTTATTGATGAGGAAGTGGATGAGTCTATTTGCATCCTCTAGCTTATCTCTCAACTACTCCTTCACTTTTTGGATTGCTTCTGTAGCTATCTTTACCAACTCTGTTTGTTCAAAAATAACTTGGACTAATGGCCAAATATCATTAAAAAATTCAATGATATTGGCCCACAACATTCCCTTGGTTTGTCTAAGTGGTTTCTCCAGTGTTAAATCCTTCTCTAGGATTTTGATTATCTCACCCATTCTCTAGGCCTTTTGTGTTTCTTCTTTCTGCTTCAGATGGGAAAGTTTGTAGTATGTTTCCAAACTTGCAACCTTTTCTCTTAATTTGCTCATTCAGTAGCCTGGATAGACATTTCTTCCATGGCTTTGACTAGTTCTGCTGCTTTCTCTCTTGATGCACCTGCTACTGATGTAGACTCTGTTCTTGCTAGCAAGGCTATTTCAAGTGGAGATGTAGGTGCCAAAGATGTTGCTAGTGTGGATGGCACTGCTATGGAGACTGCGGGAGTAACATTTGTTGAAGAAGTGGCCACATCTTCTTGTTTTAATTGGATCGAAGCATCCAATTCCTTTTCAGTCTCTTTTAGTTGATCATTTAATTTCAAGACCAAGTTCATTATTACTTCATGCCCCTACTGGGCTTCTAGGATTTCCAGTGTTTGTGGATGCTACAGCTGAGGTATTTTTAGTTGTTTCTTCAATGCAGCTATGTCATCATTCTTCCTTTTGATAAGCTATTATGTGGCTTTTATATCCTTAGGATCGTGTCCCAATTCAATCACTGAGTCCTCTAAGGACTTGATCCTAGTATCCTTGGCCTGTGAGGAGGCCTTCTCTAATTGGAATTGAGCTGAGATGTTGTTCAGAGAGTTTCGTAGCTGATGGGTAGCTATGGACTTACCTGTCAGTGTGGAGTATATCATCTCTCCAGCCTATTTGTGTAGTTCAATCTGGTCAATGGGATGAATATCCCTTGTCAACACTTCAAAATATACCCTTTTGAAATATGATCTTATCTTTGGTTGCTGGGTTGTAGGCTTCACAAAAGTCAATTGTAGCTTTCCCTCTTTAATGCAAAAGTTGACATTAGCCTTGTTTGATTGGTGGGAGTCAGCTTTAGGTACTGAGCATATGTTTGGGCCTTTAGCCTCTCATTTCTAGCCTTGATTTTTTTATATCTTTCCTTGATATCTTGGTCTTTGTCAGCAAGCATTCTAAAGGAAGATACTTAAACACTGAGCTAAGTTTCCAACATATTAGTTTGTGATGTGGAATGCTATTGCATGCCTCCAGGTGGAGTGGTAGATGTACTTCTTTCTACTCCTGTATTTGTGACGTCAGCTGAGTCTTCAGTATACTCTTTCTTTTTGGGATCTTCTCCTCATTCTGAGGAGTGTACATGAATGGAGGGGTACTCATGGTTCTTTCTGGTCCTTTTGATACCTGCAGAAAATAGTTGTCATCAAGATTCTTTTCTAAATCAATTAGAGAATTCTCTACATCTACTCTGCTGTTGTCTTGATCTACTAAGGTACCTTCCACCCATTATGTTTGATTTTCATATGCTTCTATTTCAGGTATGGGATGGTGAATGAAAGATCCTAGCTTGACCTTTTGTCTCTTCTTTGTGATGAATTCCGAAGGATCATATCTCCAAACAAAACTTCTTTGGATATTCATATTCTATAATATTAAATCTTCATCTTTTCCAGCCTCTCTAGAGTTGCATATGAAGGGGCATACTTGGCCTTTTATCTTGAGATAAGCCTTCTTCTTGGCATTGACAAAGTTGACGTCTTTTGTATTGATGATTTGTCTATAATATTCTAGGGCAAACAACCTCATGGGGAGGTATCTTGGCAACTTATATGGTGCAAGCATGCAACCATACATCTTGATTTTTGTATGCTTCTGGTAAAGGTACCAGTCACCAACTTTGGTCTACTTAGACAATTGAAGGACTCTATTTCTGGATTGATTCTAGGAGGAGGGCTTCCAGTCAACATTTCCATGACTAGGTGTACAAATAAATCAATGAAATCAGAGTAAAAGTTTAGAGACTAGTATTGGTGGATCAATGGGGTCCAAAAAATGATTGACTTGGGCTGACCCTTCGTGTCAAGATTTTGAAGGGTGAACGGGAACTTCTCTGATTGATAATATAACAACATATGGTATAAAATTGAGGATTACTTAAAAACCCTTTCATTGTTCATTCTAAGGAATTTATCATGCATATTATTAGCTATAAATTCGGCATTGTCATAAATGACAGTAGGAGGCTACCCTAGAGTGTATATGGACATGAAGGTAAGGGTTATTTCATCAATTTACTCACTGGTGGAGTAACCCGAAACACAAGATATCATAGCCACAATATTCTGTCCCCATGGAGAGAAAATGACTGATACATATGGAGGGAAGTCCATAGGGATGTGTTTCTCTTCTTTGATGAAGGTTTGGAACAGTTGGGCCAACTTTGTATAGCTAAGTTTGGGATACAAGTCCAACAAGTCTCCGATTGAGAGGGGAGTTATGTTTGGTCCTGGGTGGAGTTGCAGTATTTCGTTTATGGAATCAACAGCGATGGTGAAAAGTATGGTTTGGTTTGGGGACATGACTGCTTTCTGACTGAAAATGTAACTGGCATGATAGTAATGGACAATCTCTGGGAAAATGTGGACTTGGGGGAACCCGTATTTGGGTAAATTTAACTCCCAAAGGCCAATCTCATCAACATGGTTTAGGAACTTGTCCCTACTTTGGCAGTGTACTTTGAGCAGTGGTTCTAGGACAATGGTATCTTTTATTTTTAAATATTTATGAGCTAAAGGGAGGTGGTCCAGGTCTAAATGAGGTGTAGTTATGGGCCTTACATCCATAGAAATTGGGGCAACCATATTTAGTTCTTGTGGATTTGAGTGTGGGTGGTGGTTCAGAGTTTTTAGGGCAGTGGAGGTTTTATAGTTGTTTATGGCTCACAGTGTTAAAATTTAAGTTAATTTGATCTTTTTTACTTAACTAACAGTGTCACAACATTGAATTGACTTGGAATTTGATAATGGAGGTGGAATTCCACAGTTAAACACCTGGAATTGGGCAGAATTGACTGTAAATAGTGATTGAAGGAAGCTGCAAAGGTTCGTATGGTACTGGTACAGAGTCATGAATGATATGGACTATCTACAGTGTTTGTGGAGAAATGGCGGAGGTTTGTGAGGAATTTGGTTGTTTGTAGGGGTCACAATGAATTTCTGAGTTCTCAAAGGCAAAATGCACGTAAAAGAGTGAGAAGAGAGGTAAACATGTTTTTGTAGAAAAATAGTTAATTTTGGTGAGTTCAGTAAATGATGAACAGTAATGGTTTTCGATTGGAAGGGGGAAGTGATTTTCGAGGTCGATCAGACTGCTTTTGTGGTACGGGTGGTATTCGGAAAGGATTACTCGATTCTATTCAGCATTTGCCACGTAGCGTCGACGGCTAAGGGGAAAATGGCCTTATCGAGCGTGTAAAGGGCAGACGTCGGGTCGGGCCAATATGCTTGTGGGGCATTGGATGTGGAGGGGGGACAATCAATGGTGATCGAGAGATGGGAGTTGTGTAGGGGTGAATGATGCAATTTAATGGGGGGGCTGGGGATTTAATTTCGGTGGTTTTGGGATTAGTTTAAATACTAATCTAGGTTTACGGGATTAGGCCATATTGTAATGAGGGATTAGGGACTGGTGGGGTTTTAATGTTTTTTTTTGGGATAAGGGGTACTAATATAGTTTATAGATAAACTAAGGTACTAATATAGTTTATAGATAAACTAAGGGGTGGGGTTTATTTATATGAGGGAGTTAAATATATACAAGATAATGGGTTTATTGGGATTTTTATATATTTAATTAAAAATTTAATATTTGAAATGAGAGGAAGGGGTATTGTGCTTAGGTGTATGAAATATTATGCACGTTTCATACCCTTAATACTTAGGATAAATGTATTTGGTGGGTTTTTGTACATAAAACATGTTTATAAAGTGGTTTTCCTAGGCAAGAGAATTTAAACTTACGAAAATGGGTTATGAGAGAGGGATGAATGAATTATAAGGGAATTTAACACTTTCCTTCTTAAGTCATCAACCGAGGGTCCGATCACCAAAAGTTAGAGGATTTCTCTGAGAATTTTTGACTTAGAAGCTATAGGAATTAATATTTTTATTATGAAAGGGAAGTTAGTGAGTGCCATAGGGGTTACATTGAATGAGGGGATGTTAAGTAAACCAGATTGTTAACCATTGCTTTTATTTTGTTTAACACATGCATATTTAAATGATGCATTTAGAATGATGACATAACATGATATTTCTGCAACCTTTCTACTACTTACCCACTTACTCATCCTACCATTTTTTCTTCACTTTCTTTGGGTGCATTTAGGCTAGTAAACCCTTATCAATAGTTTTCTTTTCTTTACAAAATAAACTATTTAATTCTAACCTTATATCCTCCAAGGGCTTAGATTAAACTGATGAGCTCCTTTTATTCAATCTACCTATCTAATGATCTACCAAGATTACACTGTTTGGTCAGATTTATTCACTACATATAAATATAAAATTCAAAGTATGAAATGGCCAAGTTTAAACATTTTGACTATCATGGATTGTGGCATTAGTAACAAGCTACACACAATCATTTATCATGCATAAAAAGTAAATAGTAGTGCCATTTTGACTTGCACACTTTCATGGTCTCTTTTTGTCTTTTGGGGTTCATATTTCATTTTTTTGACCTATTTTCATTCTTTTTGTCCTTTGATTATTCTTTTAGGACATACCCTCTTTAAACTTTTTAATTTTTTAATATGGAAAACCTTTGCAGAAAACGAAGGTATGTACGAGATTACAAGTCTTAACCTTAGTCGTTCAAAATTATTACTCCTATTGTTATAGGAACCTAACAGATCCTTTCAGAGAGACAACTCTTATGATTGTACAATGTGTAATGCCAACGCATAGTTAGTGAACCCTTGTTGCTTGAATTGACCCACTACACTGACCCTTGATCAATTCTTCTTTTTATAGAACAAGGATCAATTCTAGTTGATAGCAAGTCATTCTCCATCCCATTGGATTAATAAAATATATAATACAAAGGATTCCTCTCCTTTATGTTATAGTGAACACCCTCAAAGAAAAGTGACTTAACCTTCCAACTACTTCCATCATCCCATTGTGAAATCTCCTCAATTAGTGATTTTATTATTGTGTAGTGCACATTCCTAGTTGATAGTGGGTTCACCGATGAGCCACTAGAAACCTCACTAGTGTAATCATATGAGTCTTCCCATCAAGCACTACTCATTGCCAAATTGTTGTGCCTATTCATACCTCCTCTACTGACTGGAACCCCTCAATGCGCAATAATATTGTCCTTCTTTACCTCCTGTATCCATTGCATTGTTATGGTGCATAGTGTGGCCTTTCTTCAATCACTATGAAGCTCATTTGTTCCATCACTTCCTTCCTCTCCCTTGGGCCTCGTGCACTATGCAATTTCAGTCAACAAGGTCATTAACCTTATCGCTTGAACTCGGCCACTATGTAAGACCCTAAAGAGCACTTCCTTATAGTGTATTTCACATTTACAGTGAGAATAAGGCCTTCCCTCAACCATTTTTGAGATCAATTATGTAATTCCAAATAATTCTTTCCTCCTTAGTCATTGCACAACATATCCACAGTTGGTTTCTCCCACAAGCAAAGTAGTGGTATAATAGATGATTTCTAGACTAATCTTAACTTTTCATGAGTGAAATTCAGTGGCAATTGTTCCATTTCGACATAGAGATATGATTTTAAATGAAGATGTCAAGGACAATAAACAAAGAAGCACTTGTAGAGAAGAAGCACAAGGAATAACCATCATGAAGACATGAAGAGATATTGGACAATGAAAAAATGATGACATTTCATGTTGACTCAAAAGGTTCCAACATTGATCCAAGAGCCTTTAGAGTGTGAAGATGAAGCATATATCAGATCTACTATCAAGAATGCAAGACATAGCAATGAGGGAAACTTGGCATGGATAGATTACAATCAAGTCTTCTGTCATAGTGGCCAACTCATGGCCTCTCAAAGTTTCATCACATAGTCCTATGTTGTCCATGTACTTAGCTACATAATGTGGAATGAAATTATGTGTTTTCAAAAAATGAAAAAAATGTAAATGTGTGGATGTTCAGAGTCACATGTGGAATATGGAAGTCACATGTGGACCAAAGAGTCAATATAAGTTCAAAGGTCATATAGGAAGTCCCAGAGTCATGAAAAAAACTCAAGAGTCATAGGGGAGATGAAAGGTAATTCATATTTCTATAAAAGAAACCTCTTAACTCAAGCATAGGGATTTTGGAGGCTTATACCTTGGATATATAGCCTTGGCTTCTCTAACTTGGCATAAGAGAGAAGATAATTCTTTGGAGAAGTAAGAAGTGACTTAATGTTCCACTATTGGAACTAGTGTCTCACCATTGTAACTGTGTACTTACATATTTCACTTAATTATCATAAGCTCGTTTATCCAACATATTTTCATGCATATATCAGGAATATTGTTACAAAATTATTTAGACATGAAGAGATATTGGACAATGAAAAAATGATGACATTTCATGATGACTCAGAAGGTTCCAACATTGATCCAAGACCCTTTAGAGTGTGAAGAAGAAGGATATATCAGATCTACTATCAAGAATGTAAGACCTAACAACGATGGAAATTTGGCATGGATACATTACAATCAAGTATTTTATCATAGTGGCCAACTCATGGCCTCTCAAAGCTTCATCAAAGAGTCCTATGTTGTCCATGTACTTAGCTACATAATGTGGAATGAAATTATCTGTTTTCAAAAAATGAAAAAAATGTAAATGTGTGGATGTTCAAATCCACGTGTGGACCAAAGAGTCAATATAAGTTCAAAGGTCACTTAGGAAGCCCAAAGTCATGAGAAAAACTCAAGAGTCATAGGGGAGATGAAAGGTCATTTGTCTTGCTATAAAAGAAACCTGTTAACTCAAGCAAAGGGATTTTGGAGGCTTATACCTTGGATATATGGCCTTGGCTTCTCTAACTTGGCATAAGAGAGAAGATAATTCTTTGGAGAAGTAAGAAGTGACTTAATGTTCCACGATTGGAGCTATTGGCTCGCCATTGTAACTGTGTACTTACATATTTCACTTAATTATCATAAGCTCATTTATCCAACACATTTTCATGCATATATCAAGAATATTGTTACACCATTATTTAGATCTTTGTGATATATGTTACATTCATATTTGCTAAATAAATTGAACTACTTCATTGACATTGGTGCTTATCTGGTTGAATATGTGTTGATCATTATGTGTATGTGAACTACTTAACTAGATAATTAATGAATCTTCCCTTGATCTCATGTGCCTCTTTTAGGATAGTACTATTAATTTCCTTCTTGGGACTCACTATTTACTTCCCTATCATGAAAGCCTTGTTTTACACATTGCAATTGTTGTTTCATAGTGTGAACATACTTTTTTATTTCAAAGGTTATATGCATACTCTCTTATGATATTCACTACAACTAAGGAAAGCATTTGAGTTATGGTAGTTAGGAAAATACTCTAGATGGGGCTCCTACTCCAAATGGTTTGAGGTCTAAGTGAGACTTCACATTAGGGGAATGCTCTCGGTTGATGGATTTCAAGCATCATAAAAAACATTTCACTAGAAGGAGAGATAGATGACAAGATGTGCCCATTGAGTATGCTTGAATCTCTTATCTTTAGTGGATCATTCCCAAATCATACTATCACGGTGTTTTCCTAATAGATTCAAATATAAACTTTTAACCTCCATGGAATATTTTTATAACTTGTCACAGCTAAAGTTTCATGGTGAGGGTGGTACATCCGTAGATGAGAATAGATATTGTTTTGCATGTTTTTTGAATCTCATGAAACCAATTGTAAATATGTGGCCTATATACTATTCACCCAAACGCGTGAAGGTTGAGTTAAGCGAAGGTGTCATACTTTACTGTGTGCTTCCATTTATTGCCTTAAACAAATAATTAAGGACTTGTTGGGCCTCCAAAATGTCTTCAAAATGACATCCACTTTCACATTTATTGCCACCATTTCACT